>BLSH010203491.1:123442-137933 GCA_018402905.1 Glandirana rugosa
TTCACTGCCGTCTTTTTCTGACTCATCAGGTAGCTCAGACGGGGAAAAATAAATAAATAAAAAAAAAAAAATAAATAAATAAAAAGGGGCAGACTCGATGGACTACTCAGTCTTTTTCTGCCGTCACTTTTCTACGTTTCTATTGCGATGCGGTTCAAACGATTTCTTGGCCGGCAGCATCCCGTCCAGGCAGGGGCGGAAGGTCTGCAAACATGTGGCTACCTGCTGCGCCCGACAGGAGTGGTGAGTGAGAGTTCTTCCCTTCCCCCTTCAGGGGCGGAGGGGGGGCCGAAAAAAAAAATTATGGGTAGCCGCTGTTTAGGTCGTTGTGCGCCACCTGTGCAAATTTTCACCGTCATTTTGCGGCAGACCGCCACCATTTTGCCGTAGTCGCGGACATGCTGAGCCTATGGAGTTTTCCCTCTAGCGCTCAGAGCGGCCATTTGCGGTACTGCACGTTCCTCTGCAGGCGGTTTCGGCCTCTAGTGTTCACTCGGCGGCCATATTGGAGTCCCCTGCTGCTGTTAAAACGTGCTACAGACGCTTTACTTTCTCTTTGGAACGGTGTGTGCTCCTGACGGCGCAGCTCTTCTGACGATCCTCAGTTACAGGCAGCAAAAACAGCAAGTACTAGCTGGGCTTTCCTGTGGGTGCTGGTGGCGGCGGGTGCAGTCCTCCTGGGTCTCCCTGGTGTTCTGTGGGGTGGTGGTGTTCGGCTGTGTGGGGGTGCCTCAAGTTTTTTAGTATACACCTGTGTTACTGAGGGTGATTTAAGGGGAGAACTATGGCAGACTATACTGCTGAACCTGCTGATGAGGACTCAGCTTTGGCGCAATCTGCGCAAGGGGCCTTTTTGGACCAGCTGTGAGCAGTCTTTAGTGAGTTTCTTCCGTGGGCGGATGTCGCCCGTCAGGCCCCTAAGAAGCGTCCTCCTCCCCCTTGTTCTTCAGGGGAGGACTCTGATCCAGAAGTGGCCTCAGGGGTCACAGGGACCCCAGTGGACCTCTCTGATGGTGAACTGGGTCCCTCGGACGGAGAAGAGGACCAGGGGGCGGCGGCTGCGCATGAAAAAGCGCTGGTTTCCGCCATTATCGCTGGAATTCGTTCCTCGCTGCCACTGAGCCAAGATGGTGAATCACAGACATCTACGTATGTGTGTGGGTCCACCAGGGCCCCCAAGGCTTGTCCCTATGATCAATATTTTGATCATTTTATTTATCGTGAATGGCAGCGTCCGCAGCATTCTTTTTCGCTGTCCAAATGGTTTGCCACTCGCTATCCCTTTGAGGAAAGCTTTTTGAAAAAATGGGAGTCGCCTGTGGTGGACCTACCGATAGTCGCCTGAATAAGGCGACGACCATTCCTCTGGAAGGGGCCCCTTTCTTCAAGGACCCGGCTGACAGAAAGACAGAGGCGCTGTTAAAAGCGCTCTTCCTGGTGGCTGGCTCAGCTCTGCGGCCAGCCCTGGCGGCGCAATATCTGTCTGAGCGCATGGCGGAGCTCCAGAGTGATCTGGACTGCGGCCGCCTGATGGATGCGCCGCAGAGGGCTGATTTTTTGCATCAGGGCTTCAAGTACCTTTGTGACGTGACCGTGTATTTACTGCCTATGTTGTCCAGAATGGCGGTTTTTGCTGTCATCCTCAGACGGGTTCTTTGGTTAAGTTCATGGTCCGGTGACCATGCGTCCAAAAAAGGTCTCACAGACCTTCCTTTTCAGGGTGGACGTCTGTTCCGTCCACAGCTGGATGAGATCATTAAGGATATCACAGGAGGTAAGGGCACTTTCCTCCCAGAGCCCCGGAGGCGTGAGTTTCGCCGTAGACAGGGGCCCCCTCCCTCGGGTCAGAAGAGGTTTTTTTGGCGCCTCTGGCGCAGCAGGAAAAGGGACCCGTCCCGGTAAAGCCACTGCAGGGGCCGGAAAACGGCAGTGGCAGTGCAAAACCGAAAAGGCGGAGGACAAGCCCTCCTCAGCCTGATGGGCTGCCCCCACCCGGATTTCGGGTGGGGGGACGTCTTCTGGGGTTCGCAGACCGGTGGCTTGCTCGCATTCCCAACCGGTGGGTCCAGGAAGTGGTGTCCACCAGGTACAGGATAGAGTTCAGCACTCTACCCCCAGACAGGTTCTTCCCATCGAACTTAGGGGTCCCGCAGGCATGCCAGGAGGCCCTCTTCGGGGCTGTTCAAGCACTCTCGGACCAAGGGGTGATTGTGCCAGTCAAATCACTATTTTTCCGTGCTCAAGGAGAGTCATCAATTGAGGGATGTGACACTTCCCTCCGGGCCTCTCACTCATCCCCCTGGGGTACCCCACTCTCTCACCCTTCCTGACCTTCCACGGATCAGCCAAGGTTGGTTTTCCAGCCCCAAGCCCGGTGTCCACTATCATTCATCACCCGGTCCCCCCTTCCCATTCTTGGTTTTATTTGTCCTTTCTTCCCCCCCCCCCTTCCTCCTCCTTCCCCTCCATTGTGGAGTGGGATTTTTTCTTCTTTCTCATGGTAGGCCAACATGTATAGAGAAAGGTTCCACACGCATTGTGGTGTGGATCTTTGAGAAATACACTACTCGCGAATCCCACCTTCATGGGGCGTATATAGACACTGATTGTATAATGTTCACTATTTATTATTTTACTAGTATCTTACATCATATTTTACATCAAATTTTTGATCAATTGTATTTGTGCGAGGAAAACACAGTTTATATTGTCATGTTGTTAAAATAATCGCCAGGCCGTCAGTATGTCACACAGTCTGTCCCAGCTCTGATGGATGAGGGGTCGTATGGCCAAGTAATCAAAAAGAAAATCTATAATTATATGTAGAGTCCCAATTTTTTTAAATAATTTTTTTAATTTATTAATTAATAGATTACATTTTTAATTAATTGATTTTTTCCTTGTAGGAGGGTTTTCCCTGCTGTTCAAATAAGGTTTCTTTTCCCTCAATTCCTAATATTCCACATGCAGCCAATTAGCTGCTAAGAGCTGCTATTCCATTAGATGGAGCTGTCCCGTATGATTGGAGTAGCGTAGGAGAGCCGGGGAGGCCGGCTCTGTTGAATAGCGTCTGCATCCACAGCTGGTGTGGGCACCGGAAGTATAGCTACGTCACATCGAGGCCTGGAGCGCAGGAGAGGGCGGTGTTCAGAGTACCGCCCCCCTGCGTGCGCTCCACAGCCAATCCTCCGGCCCCTAGCTAAACCAAGGAGAAGAGTGGGCTACAAAGTATTCACACACATAGCGAAGAGATACCCAAAGAGGACCGGACTGATGAGCCCCCAAAATCAAGCATTTAGCAGCAGACACAAGGATGTAGGACGGCTGCTTCCCTTCCTCTACCTTCGTATGGATTTATGCTCCTCCAGCAGGATGGTTCAGGTACTAGTACCTATACTTTTATGTATATGCAGATACAATGATTAAACCTATCAGTTTTACCAGCTAACAATACCACTGGGGGTGAAAACATGGTATGACACAGGTTAACATAGAGACACCTTGATGTTTCCCCCCAGAGCATTGGGATTGATTATAACACTTATTGTTATAAATTTTTTCGCTGTGGAATAGGGGGCTGTTCTGACAGTAAGGAGGGAGGAGCCCAGACACCATGAGTATAGTCGAAAATACATTAGGTGGCCCACGCCCTAATAATCAGTGGGCGGGACCACAATAAGACCCCACCCCTCCATTAGTGCTGACTGTGTGATATAAATCTGAGGCTTTGACATAGCAAGCCAGGCTCTGAGGAAGAGGCTACGGCCTTGAAACGCGTTAGCCAGTCTATCCAGGTCACCAGTAGGAGACGGTGGATTGGATTTTACCTGCTCCAGCACTGGAAATGCCTGTTACATGAGTTGCTTGTGAGTATGTTTTTAGAATTCTTATCAAATAAATTTTTTCAAGGATAATGCGCTAGGCCTGTGCGCCCTTGTGTGCCTTTTTGTTTCTTCGTGATTGTGCCAGTGCCTCCAGCGGAGAGATTTCAAGGTTTCTATTCTAACCTGTTCGTGGTCCCCAAAAAAGGGGGGGGCGGTCCGGCCAGTACTGGACCTGAAGGCCCTGAACCGGTATGTGAAAGCGCGAAAATTCCGGAAGGAATCGATCGGCTCGGTTGTGGCCGCCCTCCATCAGGGGGACTTTCTGGCATCCCTGGACATCAGGGATGTGTACCTCCCTGTACCTATTTGTCCACTGCATCAGCGTTTCCTTCGCTTTGCAGTGGGGGACCTCCATTATCAATTTGTGGCACTCCCTTTCGGTCTGGCCTCAGCCCCTCGAGTTTTCACAAAACTGGTTGCTCCGGTACTGGCGTTGCTGCGACAGAGAGGCATTGCGGTAGTAGCCTACTTCGACGACTTGCTCCTGTGAGCGGAGTCCGCTTCGGCTCTGGAGGAGAATGTGAGAATCACCATGACTTCGCTGCAGGACTTCGGCTAGTTGCTCAACCTGCAGAAGTCAACAGTGTCTCCATCCCGTTGCCTGGAGTATCTGGGTCTGATTCTGGACACAGAGCAGCCGAAGGTGTTCCTTCCTCCGGCCAAGTTGCTGTCGCTACAGTCTGGGGTGCGGTCCCTACTGTCACACTGACGGTCTTCATTACTATTCTGTATGCGAATACTGGGGCTCATGGTCTCGACTTTCGAGGCGATACCTTACGCCCAGGGTCACACTCGACTTCTTCAGCGAGCGATTCTGTCTCGGTGGGACAGGTCTCCCCGGTCCTTGGACCTTCTGATCCGCCTGAACTCCCGGACCAGGGCATCTCTGACCTGGTGGCTTCGGGACTCAGCGTTGACTCAGGGGAAGTCGTTCCTGCCCCTTCAGTGTCTTTCAGGCTGAGGCGGGATCCTGGGGCAATTATCTGCCATCAATGTGCTGGAACTGAGAGCAATCAGATTATGCCTATCTCACTGGACAGTGAGGTTGCAGGGTCGTCCGATTTGAATTCAATCGGACAGTGCCACAGCAGTGGCATTTGTGAACCATCAGGGCGGCACGAGGAGTCCTGCGGCGGAGACAGCCCTGATACTGCGTTGGGCGAAACTCCACGTTCTGGCAATCTCCGCCATTTACATTCCAGGCATGGAAAACTGGCAGGCGGACTTTCTCAGTCGCCAGACGCTGGACCCAGGAGAGTGGTCTCTCCATCCAGAGGTGTTCAACCATATTTGCCACAGATGGGGGACGCATCCCCGTTCAATCACAAGGTGAAGACCTTTGTGTCCAGAACGAGGGATCCGTTGGCAGTGGCCATGGACGCTCTGGTGGCCCCCTGGGGCCGTTATCGCCTTCTGTACGCCTTCCCTCCGATAAAACTTCTACCGCGATTGATACGCAGGATAGTAGCAGAGGGAATACCAATAATCCCGGTGGCTCCAGATTGGCCTCGGCACACGTGGTATGCCGACGTGGTGCAAATGGTGGCAGACGTTCTCTGGCGGCTCCCGCTGCGAGATGATTTACTGTCTCAGGGGCCCATCTTGCACCCTGCTTTACCCTCGCTGGCTATTGAGTCCCAGGTGCTAAAGGACAGGGGAGTCGCTGACTCCGTGATTCCTACCTTGTTAAAGGCTCGCAAGTGTACTTCTCGCAAGATATACCACCGCACCTGGAAGGCTTACATAGCTTGGTGCGAAGCGGAGGGTCATAACCCTCGCACTTATGTGGTGTCTAGGGTCCTGACTTTTTTGCAGCAAGGCCTGAACAAAAAGCTGGCTTTGAGTACACTCAAGGGTCAGATATCAGCCCTGGCGATTCTTTTTCAGAGACCTTTGGCTTCGCACTCACTGATTCGTACCTTTGTACAAGGTGTGCAACATGTGGCACCTCGGGTGAAGGCCTGATGGCCCCGTGGGGTTTGAATTTGGTGCTTTCCGTACTTCAGTAACTGCCTTATGAAAAAATCAGGGAGATTTCCTTACAACTGCTGTCGCAGAAGGTGGCTTTTTTGGTAGCTATCACTTCCGCCAGACGGGTGTCTGAGTTGGCAGCACTGTTGTGCAAGTCTCCCTACCTAGTCCTGCACAAGGACAAGGCGGTCTTGCAACCCTCTCCTTCGTTTCTTCCGAAGGTGGTTTCTTCTTTCCACATTAACGCAGATATTGTTCTTCCTTCATTGTGCCCACGTCCATCGCACCCCAAAGAAATTGAGTTGCAAGCCTTGGACGTAGTGAGGGCCTTACGAGTGTATTTAGCTGCTACAGCTTCTTTTCGGAAGTCTGATGCCTTATTTGTGCTGACAGACGGTCCGCGCAAAGGTTTGTCGGTCTCGTCGGCTACTATCTCTCGTTGGATTAGACAGACCATGACCCACGCATATTCTGTTCGGGGTAAGGTTCCCCCCTCTCCGGTCACGGCTCACTCTACCTGGGCTGTTAGCACTTCCTGGGCTTTCATACACCAGGCCTCGGTGTTACAGGTGTGCAAGGCGGCCACTTGGGCCTCGGTACACACTTTAACTAAGTTTTATAAGGTTGATGTGTTAGCATCTTCGGATGCTGCTTTTGGCCGCAAAGTTTTGCAGGTGGCAGTGTAGGCGCCTCTGGCACCTCCTTAGAGGTTCTGTTGGGTACAGTTGTTATCGTTTACCCACCCCTCTTTTTGACACAGCTTTGGGACATCCCCACAAGTCAATGAAGAGCTGCGTCTGTCAGTGAACGTAGGAGAAAAAGGGATTTTATTAAAACTTACCGTAAAATCCTTTTCGCCGAGTTCACTGACAGACGCAGCACCCACCCCTCTGTGCTCTGTTCTGGTACGGCTTGTGTACGAACTGCTGAGCTATGCTATGTGGAGGGTTTATGTGGGAAGAGAGGACGGCCCAATGGGAGGGGCCAGCTGTTCTTTTCCCTGCCTAGTTACCTCCTAGTGGGACAAGCATAAACCCCACAAGTCAATGAAGAGCTGCTCAGTGAACTCAGGGAAAAGTATTTTACGGTAAGTTTTAATAAAATCCCTTTTTTCTCCTCTGAAACTACTTCCGTGTCTACTCCTGATCTTCTATTCCAAGGATCAATTTACCATCCTACTTCTCAGAATGGTTCCTAGGTCAGGAACTATAGCTGTCAAGTGTCTTTTTCCCATAGTAGCTTTCATTGCCTTAAAGCACTGGCGCACCCTGGATGCCTGCATACTTAGATGTGCCTCTTTTAACCACTTCAATACCAGACACTTTCCCCCCTTCCTGCCTAGGCCAATTTTAAGCTTTTAGCATTGTCACAATTTGAATGACAATTGCGCGGTCGTGTGACATTGTACCCAAACTACATTTTTATCATTTTTTTCCCCACAAATAGAACTTTCTTTTGGTGGTATTTGATTACCACTGGGGTTTTTATTTTTTCCTCTATAATTTAAAAAAAAGAGAGAAAATTTTGAAAAAAAAACCATGTTTTCTTTGTTTCTGTCACAAAACTTTGTAAATAAGTAAGTTTTCTCCATCACTGATGGGGACTGAGGCAGTACTGATTGGCACTGATTGGCACTGATGAGGCGGCACTGATGATGTGGCACTGATGATGAGGCACTTATGTGCAGCACTGACGGGCACTGATAGGTTGCAGTGATAGGCCTAGCTGTTTGTGTAGATGCCATTTTCTCAGGTCTAAAGCTCACCACAGCCATGTTGGTATATGGAGAACAGCTCACAGTGACTTTGCTCCCCCACCCTTTTTCCCTTTCAGTTATCCAATACACAAACTGGTGACTGAGGCCAGACATCCCTTATCAGCTTCCCAATACACATCTCCGAGTCCATAAAGCTGTCGGCCTAGGGCTTCAGCGAGTAGAAACCTAACAGACCATCATAAAAGGCTCAATCCACAAGATGCAGACAGTTAGCAGTGTAAGCCTGAAACATCAGCATGTGTTATAGCTTCCAAAATAATAATAGCACAGACATAATATGAACATATTTAGTTTCCTCTGATAATTTGTAACGGTTCAAGTCCAGACACCCCTAGGGCCGATCATATGGGGAACCACTGGTAACACTTCTTCCTCCTAGATAAATTGGACATTGGGAACCTGTCATGTTTAGATTTGTTGAAATGCCACTTTCATTCTGGACCAGCATTTCTCAGTTTCAGGAATGCACCCTGTACATATTGAGAGATTTGAATGTTGGTATAGAAACTGTATGTCAGGGAGGGTCATTATGCTATTCTCCACCCCGGACAGCCCACAGACCCTCCTTACCCATTTGAGTGGTCAGGAGGCTGTCTGTCAACACCCCTTGGTTCCCAAAGAAAAGAGAGATACCAAGGACAGTTCACGGATTACCATCGAACCAAGAACACCTGACAAGTTACGAACCATTTTGACTCGTCGACCAGAACCCTGTTAATCAAGAACAATAATTGCAAGTATCTTTCTTCCTTAAATTCTATCTGATCTCTTGTTGCTGTATATTACTTCTTTATTGCTTTGAAATATATTTTTCTGTAAATATTTTATTTGCACCAATTTTAACCTTTCATTATTAAACCTTATTTTGAAAAGTGTTGACCTTGTCCCTAAAGCTCTTAATGCAAGCTATAACTAAGTGCTACTGTTTAGAGTAAATCATCTAAATATACCTGTCTGTGGTGATAGTGTGTGTTACAGGTGATTACTCTAATATCAATTGGTATTGCTAATTGGAGGAGACCTGACACTCCGAAATCAAAGGTCAGTGGTGTCAGAGAAGGGGTTAATTGCTTAAATTAGTCCAACCGCTCTCAGGCTGGTGGTCCCGCAAGCTGGAAAATCTTTGTGCTGGATGCAGCTGGGAGTGGAATTGTTAAGATAGTGACAGCGCGGTGTGAGATTGGCTGGTCCTCTGTCACGAGTTAGTGAGGAGGGCAAGGATCTGATACCCGCACTCATCACAATGGGCACTGATAGTGGGCACTGATGGGCTGCAATGATAGATGGCATAGTTAGGCAGCACAACAAAGGTGTCACTGGCAGGCATCAGAGATGCCATCCCTATGGGGCATTTAGTGCCTTACCTGGTGATCCTGGGTGGGAACATGCCTGGTGGTCCTGGGTGGCGATCCTTGGAGGGAGGGGGGCGCACTGATAAACAATCAACGCAGACCGCCCCCCATCAGGAGAGCCGCCGGTTGGCACTCCTCTACTCACATCTGTAGACTGATGTATCACACCACTGATCGCCGCGACCTGCTGGCGCGAAATCGTGGGTTATCCTGCCAGACGTCATATGTCGTCTGGTCAGGATAATGAAACCACCGCCCAGATGTCATTTGTCTATAGGCCGGGCGGGAAGTGGTTAATCATCAACCAAGTGATTTGCTAAATGTTGTACCTTCATTAAATGTAACCATATTGCTACATTTAGAGGTGCCTCCCTTCTCTTTTATACTCTGTAGTTCCTGCTGGATTTTGCTTCTAATACCCTTGTGGAGGCTGTCATTTGTGGATGTACATTTTATGGTTACACAACCTGTCATGTTGCTTTAATCTTTTTATATGGACTATAGACTGAAAAACTTATAAATGGTTGTGGAACTAATCTGAGTTTCCATTATTTCTTATGGGGAAATTGGCTTTGATATATGATTGCTTTGGATTACAAGCATTTTTCCGGAATGAATTATGCTCGCAATCCAAGGTTTTACTGTATTCCCCCTTGTATGTTCCCCAACGACACCATAGGATCTCAGCTTGGTTCTGTTGGTTCTTTAGAAACTACAGTTTGAATCTATAGGGAATATTTCTCTGCCTGCTCTTACTTATAAGGTTGCCTTCCTTGTTACCATCTTCTCTGCAAAGCGAGTTTTGACTTGGCAGTCTTCATCTATAAAGTACACTTTCATGTGTTGCACAAACCCAAGGTCATCTTGAGGCCCAAGGCCTCTTTTCTTCCTAAGTTGGTCCCTTCATTCACCTTAACCGGGACATTGTTCTTCCTTCTCTGTCCTGCTTCACAACATCCACAGGATATTTCCTCCATTGTCTGTGGTTCATGCTTTTCAAATCTAGCTCCTAGCTACAGCAAGCTTTCTTCGGAAGTGGTGTGGGGGTCCTCGCGCTACTATGGCAGCTAATAATTAGTGGTAAGTAATGATTAGTAAAAAAGTGCTAGGTTGCTGCTGTACCTAATATATGACAGAATATATTGGACAACTTTAAAACACAGGTGGTACTGCGCAGCCTATCAAGTCTAGGTATGTGCCCTAGAGTCCCTCTAGTGGTGAAGATGTGTAAGAGCTCCTACTGGTGGAATGCTATGGTTTTAAATCTCAGGTCTGTCTAGCACCCAGATGGCAATTATGATGTTCAGGTGTGTGTACTTAATACATTGATTTAAAATCAGCTCAGGGCAAGAGGGTGCTCAACATATGTAGATCATATTCTGATGAAGATAAAACTGTTTAAGAAAAATTGAAAGTAAACCTAGAAATGGAGAAATGGAAGCTATTGACAGGAAAATCAAATCCTAATGCAAATACAACAATTAAATAAAGTACATGACAGTATCCAGTTTAAGTGATTCAAATGAAAACATATACATAGAGTGGTGGTTTGTGAAATGACTGTTCTCAATATACAACAACTAAATAAAAGTCCACTTTCAGATAAAATAATGATGGTGACATAAAGTGACTTGTGCTCCAGTGTCCATTAAAACATTAGGTGCTTGGTTCGTATAAAGAGAGCCTCTTTTTTCTAGGGTGGTTAAGGAGTATTAACCCCAAAGAGATTCCTCTAGACGGTGCTTCACTGTGATAAGTGCTCTCAGAACTCTCACCTCTGTGTATCAGGCTATGTGCGCATCAAGGTATCTTTTAGGGACCTCGCTCTCCTGTTCCGCACTTCCTTTCCTGCTACTCCTTAGGGGGATGGGCGGTCGTACCAACCGATCGGTCGTCGATCTCCTTCTATGGATTTATACATCTTTTCGTTTTGTCTCAGAAGTAAGGGAAGAAACAAGAGGCTTCCATAGTGTAGTATGTATTAAAATCCGAATTTATTAAAGTCAAGTAAAACAGCTTGCATAAAACCAGGATAAAATCGATCAGAGTAGTACAGCAGGGGTAAAAACACCTCTCACTGTGTATCCAGCAAAGTTATTTGCAGCCTACGCGTTGCATCACATCAAGTGACTTCCTCAGGGCTTAGCACCGTCTAGAGGAATCTCTTTGGGGTTAATACTCCTTAACCCCCCTAGAAAAAAAGAGGCTCTCTTTATACGAACCAAGCACCTAATGTTTTAATGGACACTGGAGCACAAGTCACTTTATGTCACCATCATTATTTTATCTGAAAGTGGACTTTTATTTAGTTGTTGTATATTGAGAACAGTCATTTCACAAACCACCACTCTATGTATATGTTTTCATTTGAATCACTTAAACTGGATACTGTCATGTACTTTATTTAATTGTTGTATTTGCATTAGGATTTGATTTTACCTGTCAATAGCTTCCATTTCTGGGTTTACTTTCAATTTTTCTTAAACAGTTTTATCTTCATCAGAATTTGATCTACATATGTTGAGCACCCTCTTGCCCTGAGCTGATTTTAAATCAATGTATTAAGTACACACACCTGAACATCATAATTGCCATCTGGGTGCTAGACAGACCTGAGATTTAGAACCATAGCATTCCACCAGTAGGAGCTCCTACACATCTTCACCACTAAAGGGACTCTAGGGCACATAACTAGACTTGATAGGCTGCGCAGTACCACCTGTGTTTTAAAGCTTTCTTCAGACAGCCTCCCAAACGTCCCTGTAAGGGACAGCCTGTTCTTGAATATCTACCTAATGTCAGCCTGAGTTCCAGAGAGTTATCACTAACAGCTCATTTCCCTTTGTGGAGACACGCACATATGGATCCTTTTAGGATTTGTCTTTGCATGATGATACTGGTACGGAGGATACCATAGGAACCAGCCATGGGGATTTTAATTACAGTCACTTGTACTGTGAAGGCGCATTGCCCCTTTATGGGTGAAGGTATCCGGTGAGTGTGGCATACGAGGGGGGCACGCGTGTGTCACTCAGCCACTGCCCGATTGCATGCACTATCTGGAGCACTGATTTCAACACGCTGATTTGAATGTTTAAATTTATGGGCATTTCTTGATAAGACTTTGCGCTATTGTAAGGTTGCTATATATTGCAGCACTTTGATACTTTTGGATTTTTTAAATGATACTTTGCACCAATGTACGTTTGTTATACATTGCAGCACTTTGATTTACAGCACATTCAGTCAGGTCCATAAAGATTGGGACATTGACACAATTCTAATCTTTTTTGGCTCTATACACCACCACAATGTATTTGAAATGAAATGAACAAGATGTGCTTTAACTGCAGACTTTCAGCTTTAATTTGAGGGTATTTACATCCAAATCAGGTGAACGGTGTAAGAATTACAACAGTTTGTATATGTGCCTCCCACTTTTTAAGGGACCAAAAGTAATGGGACAATTGGCTGCTCAGCTGTTCCATGGCCGGTGTGTGTTATTCCCTCATTACCCCATTTACAAGGAGCAAATAAAAGGTCCAGAGTTCATTTCAAGTGTGCTATTTGCATTTGAAATCTGTTGCTGTCAACTCTCAATATGAGATCCAAAGAGCTGTCACTATTAGAGAAGCAAGACATCATTAGGCTGAAAAAAAAAACAAACCCATCAGAGACATAGCAAAAACATTAGGTGTGGCCAAATCAACTGTTTGGAACATCCTTAAAAAGAAAGAACGCACCAGTGAGCTCAGCAACACCAAAAGACCCAGAAAATAATGGAAAACAACTGTGGTGGATGGCCGAAGAATTCTTTCCCTGGTGAAGAAAACACCCTTCACAACAGTTGGCTAGATCAAGAACACTCTCCAGGAGGTAGGTGTATGTGTGTCAAAATCAACAATCAAGAGAAGACTTCACCAGAATGAATACAGAGGGTTCACCACAAGATGTAAACCATTGGTGAGCCTCAAAAACAGGAAGGCCAGATTAGAGTTTGCCAAACAACATCTAAAAAAGCCTTCACAGTTCTGGAACAACCACCTATGGACAGATGAGACCAAGATCAACTTGTACCAGAGTGATGGGAAGAGTAGAGTATGGAGAAGGAAAGGAAATGCTCATGATTCAAAGCATACCACCTCATCAGTGAAGCATGGTGGTGGTAGTTTCATGGCGTGGGCATGTATGGCTGCCAATGGAACTGGTTCTCTTGTATTTATTGATGATGTGACTGCTGACAAAAGCGTGTTTCGGGCAATATTATCTGCTCATATTCAGCCAAATGCTTCAGAACTCATTGGACGGCGCTTCACAGTGCAGATGGACAATGACCCGAAGCATACTGCGAAAGCAACCAAAGAGTTTAAGGGAAAGAAGTGGAATGTTATGCAATGGCCAAGTCAATCACCTGACCTGAATCCGATTGAGCATGCATTTCACTTGCTGAATACAAAACTGAAGGGAAAATGCCCCAAGAACAAGCAGGAACTGGCGGAGGGAATACCAATAATCCTGGTGGCTCCAGATTGGCCTCAGCGCACTTGGCACGCCGACGTGGTGCAAATGGTGGCAAACGCCCTCTGGCGGCTCCCGTTGTGAGACAATCTACATTTTGCACCCTGCCTTACCTTCGCTGGCTTCGACGGCCTGGCTATTGAGTCCCAGGTGCTAAGAGACAGGGGAGTCACTGACTCCGTGTTCCCTACCTTGGTGAGGGCTCGCAAGAGTTACCTCCGCACCTGAAAGGCTTTTATAGCTTGGTGCGAGGCGGAGGGTCGTAACCCTCGCTCTCACGTAGTGTCCAGGGTCCTGATTTTTTTTGCAGCAGGACCTGAAAAAAAAAACTGGCCTTGAGTACTCTCAAGGGCCTGAGATTGGCTCTGGCGATTCCTTTCCAGAGTCCTTTGGCTTCGCACTCGTTGATTCGTACCTTTGTACAAGGTGTGCGACTTGTGGCGCTTCGGGTGAAGACCTGATGGCCCAGTTGGATCTGTTTTTGGTACTTTCTGTACCTCAGGAACCACCCTATGTAAATATCAGGGTGATTCCCTCACAACTGCGGTCGCAAAAGGTGGCTTTTTGGCTGCCGTCACTTCCGCCAGACGGGTGTCGGACTTGGCAGCACTATCGTGCAAGTCTTCCTACCTGGTCCTGCATAAGGACAAGGCGGTCTTGCGACCCCTTCCTTCCTTCCTTCCTTCTGAAGGTGGTTTCTTCTTTTCACATTAATGAAGATATTGTTCTTCATCCTTTGTGCCCTCGTCCATCACACCCAAAGGAAATTGAGTTGCATGCCTTGGACGTATTGAGGACCTTACGAATGTATTTAGCTGCTACAGCCTTTTTTTCGGAAGGCTGATGCCTTATTTGTGCTGACAGGGGGTCCACGCAAAGGCTTGGCGGCCTCCTCGGCTACTACTTTTGTTGGATTAGACAAACCGTGGCCCACGCATATTCTTTCGGGGCAAGGTCCCCCTTTCGGTCACGGCTCTTTTTTCCCGGGG
>BLSH010203491.1:143999-163505 GCA_018402905.1 Glandirana rugosa
ACCTCCCCCCCCCCCCCCTCCCTCCCCAAAAAAAAAAATGACATGCCAATTATGGCATGTCAGGGGATCACCTCCCCTTAAAGCGGAAGTTCCACTTTTGGGTGGAACTCCGCTTTATCTTCACTATTTTCAATACACCTATTAGTGCCTCCTGAATAGTATTTGTTAAACAATTAAGTTATCAAGAAACTGGATATTTGTGTTTAACTTTAGAGGCAAATATATCTTTATTGTTTTACAGAAAAATAAAGTAGATCAGCAGTAGGAATGTACCCAAACATCAAGGAACAGGCATGTAACAATAGTACATTGATTATCATGAAAAAAGTAGACACCCCAATTATAGGTATTATACCATAGTGCATAAATAGCAAACCTAAAGGCATAAACATACTTGGAGATAGAATAAGAGAGGAGAAGGAAAGGAGAGTGAAGGAAGAGCGGTAGGACCAGAGAGGCTTAGAGAGGATACACTTCATTATAGACTAAAAAATTGGAAACAAAAGGGTTTAATCCTGCTGCACTCCCATCAGATGTGTAAGTAGTTCCCGTCTGCTGAGCCACATCTCCAACAGGTGGCTGGCATGGATGGGAATAGCCTATGTAGTGAGAGGGGGTCGTATTTAACTGTTTTCATTTAAGTGCATAAACTTTAAAACCTGGCAGTAAAATTTCCATAATTCAGAGCTTAGTGTAAGGTGGACAATTGGAAGGCGGATTTCCTCAGCCATCATTGTCTGAACCAAGGGGAATGGTCCTTCCATTCTGACGTATTCCATATCCTATGTAAGAAATGGTGGACCCCAGATGTGGGCATACTGGCCTACAGGTTCAACAACAAGTTGCTTCTCTTTGTGGTGCAGACCAAGGATCCTCTAGAACTGGCATCCAATGCTTTGGTAATCCCTTGGACTTAGTTCAGTTTAAACCATCTCTTCCATCCAGTTCATATTTTTGTTCAACTGCTCCACAAGATAGAGGAAGAGAAGAAATTGGTCATTCTTGTTGCACCAAAGTGGCGCAGAACCTAGTATGCAGACATACTCAAACCCCTAGTAGACGACCCCTGCTGTTCTAAGGCCCCTAGCGACATTCTGCTTCTCAGTCACTGGCTTTAACGCCATGTCTGTTAAAGCCCAGGTCCTGAAGGACAATGGTATAATGGATCACCATTAAAAGTGTATATGGACCTAGGATTGTTCAATATGAATGGCAAAAACATCCCAAGTATAAGCAATATATTGAAGAAGAGGAGTTGAGGGAGTCATAAAGCGCATACAGTATAATGAAAAAAGTTCTTAAAGCAAATCTTCACCCTAAAGGGCATGTTTGGCTCCCAGCCCCCCTCCCCCTCACCCCCTTTCAGGACAGTATCACTGAGAGACCAGGCTTCTCCCCCTGATCAGGAAACACACCCTTACATCTTTTAAAAGGAATACCGACTTCCCACTTTGGTGTTTCCTCTGACAGGGAGACGCTGCGGGAAACCACGGCTGCTCTACTTGTAGAGGCTGGGGGTTTACACAGCAGAGTGCTTTGTGGTGACCAAACCTAGCAGCTTGGGTGGCAAATTAGGGGCTACCTGTAGTCTTTTGCCTCCCCCTAATGGGTGGGGGAAGCTCCAGGAGTCCACTTTTGCTTCAGTGCCCAGCAGGGTCACTACTGGATGAGAAGGCTTCCTTAAAGTCTGATGCAGCCCGGGTGGTGGAGCTTTGAGTTTCAGTATCAGAGGGTGGGTGACATCTTTTCCATGAGGAGCTGGAACTTCCTCCATATATTCGAGGCTCTCGCATCTATTAGAGGTGTCTCAGAGTTAGTGGTCCTCCTTTTTTTTCCCCCTTTTCTTAACCTTCACAGGTACAAAGTATTCCTCCAAAACACTCCTTTCTCCCTAAGGTGGCATCTTCCTTCCCCCTCATGTAGACTTTGTTGTTGTCATTCTTGTGCCCTGCAATCAAGGATCCCAAAGAAATTGCTTTCCATTTTTGAACATAGTAAGGCCCGTCGGTCTATCTGAAAGCCACAGTCTCTATATGGAAACAGACTTTGTACTGCCAAGAGTGTCTCTAAAAGGACATCCCGACTCTGGGTTCAGTATTGCCAGGTGGATAAGACAGCTCATTGAAGGAGCCTTATACATCAGGGGTAGGCAACCAGAAGCCCTCAGCTGTTGTGGATCTACATTTCCCATGAGGCATTGCTAGGCTGACAGTTACAATTACTCCCAGAGGCATGATGGGACTTGTAGTTCTGCAACAGCTGGAGGGCCCCAGGTTGCCTACCCCTGCTATACATGAATAGATATTGTGCCCCAGTACCCTTACATCTGTACTCCACCAGATTGGTAATGGTTTCCTGGGCATTCCACTGTTCGGCATCTGTTGCTTAGGTTTGTAAGGCTGCTACCTGGTGTTCAGTTAACACATCTGTCCAAGCTGGATGTCCATGTCTCTTTAAATGCAGTTTTCACCTGCAAGGTTCTTTCAGTGACCCTTTTCTGTTTCATTGGGCCAGTTGGCACAATTCTGTTTGCCTTGTTACCCACTCTTCTAATTTTTATTGTTTGTGCACGTTCCAGGGTCTGTGAATATCCAGTCTTTGTCCTGTACTGCACGATTAGGATAAAGGATTTTTTTGACTCTCCTGTAAATTCCATATGTTGGAGTACATCATAGGACACAGGCCTCCCTCCCCCTGTGTTACCCTGCATTGAGTGATGGACCAAATAGACAGCACCAGGTTCCTGTTAGCATTGTAAAGTACATGTGGGGTGTTTTTGTCTTTTTGTTTGGGCTGATAATTCGGCAAAGCAGGAGATACTGAAAGCTGCTGCAGATGTGTGAGTTGGTGAACAAAACACTTTTATAAACCTCTTCTGTGGGAACGCAGCATTTGAAACCCAACAGGTTCTAAACTTTTTAAAGAAAAGATGCTTGGTGTCAAGCTTTAAAAATAATAAAAGGAATAATTTCTATAACACTACTGTTATATATAAATTTGGGGCTCATATTAGCAGGTGCTGTTTTCTCCAGTTTGATGTACGTTTGAAACACATCAAATGCAGGCCAGCAAAATTCCATTGACTAATTGAGTACTCGTATAAAAATAACATGTTATACTTGCTCTGTGGTCCTCCTCCTCTCTGATCCCTAGCTGGAGCTCCTGGCTCCCCTTTTCTGCCAAGTGCTCCCACAGCAAGCAGCTTGCTATGGGGGTACCTGAGCCAAGTGGCTGCTCTGTGTGTTCATTTAGACACGGAGGCTTGGTCCTGCTCCTCTTTTCCATATTGGCTAACTGACTTTGACAGCAGTGGGGGCCAATGGTGCATGCTGCTGTGTTTTAGCCAATCAGGAGGGATAGACACAGGCAACTGAGGTTCCCGTGCAACATTCCTGGATGGAGAGGGGGTTCAGGTAAGTATTAGGGGGGCTGAGGAGGGACAATGCATTAAGATAAAAAACCTTATGCCTTTAGAACCACTTTAAGGCAATTCATAGTCTGCATTTGATCTGCTTTGTATTGCGTTTCTTTGTATGCAGCATTTCCTTTTGAGGTGCATTTGAACTGCAGGCAAAGCAGGTCAATTGAAACTTTTTCTTGTCAAACACTGTGTTTACCATTCAAACAGGTGCATTAAAAAAAAATGGCCACTAACACGAGCCCTTAACCACTTACCGCCCGCCCACTGTCAAATGATGGCGGGGCGGTGCGGCTCTCGTTCTGGGACAACATCATATGACGTCTCCCAGAAAGGGAGCGCTGATCGCGGTCATGCCAGACCCCGATCTGTTTAAAGAGCCACAGCTGCTGCTCTTTAACCATGTGATCAGCTGTGACCAATCACAGCCGGTCACATGTAAACAAGGAAGTGCCGGTAATCGGCGCTCCTCGTCTCGCACTGATAGCGTGTGTGGATAGGAGAGACGATCAGCGGCATCTCCTCTCACAGAGGACGTCTAGGGATGTAATCAGTGCCCTGATTACAATTGACCACCAGTGCCAGCAGTCAGTGGCCACAAGTGCCTGGCAGTGGCACCAATCAGTGATGCCAGTCAGTGCTGTCGATTAGTGCCGCCTATCAGTGCTGCTCATCACAGCTGCCCAGCAATGCCCATCAGTGCTCACCAGTGCCGCCTATCAGTGCCACCTATCAGTTCCCACCAGTGCCACCCACCAGTGCCACCCACCAGTGCCACCAATGCCATCCATCAGTGGCACCTATCAGTGCCCATAAGTGCGACATATTAGTGTCTCCTCATCAGTGCCCATAAGTGACGCCTCATCAGTGCCACCTCATCAGTGCAGCCTCATCAGCACACATAAGTGAAGGAGAAAAATTACTTATTTACAAAATTTATTGACAAAAAGTAAGAAAAAATTTTCTCCTACGTTCACTGACAGACGCAGCCCTTCATTGACAAGTGGGGTTTATGCACATCCTACTAGGAGTAGACTAGGCAAATAGAAAAAAAGCAAGCTAACCCCTCCCAGGGGGCCGTCCTCACTCCAGCATATAACCCCCCAGCTCTGCATAGCATATCAGTTTTATTATGCCTAGTGCAGTACAGTTAGACCTGGTTCTCTGCTGGGACCTGCGGTTCCCCAGAATTTTTTCATCTTTTGGCTTTTCAAGCTATCTGATGAAGACTGCTATCAAGTAGCCGGCTGGGGCATAGAGGATATCTCGAATCCTGAAATTTCCCCAGCACGGCCGACCGATACGAGCTACCCTTAGCCTTGGCGGGGTCTGCCGCATCGTACCCGTTCCGTGTGGGAGGCTAGTGGGTGACCCCCACTTGCGTCCAGTGACCGGGCTGTGCTTGCGTCCAGGGGCGCTTTGCCTGCAGCATCCCTCCCCGTCAGAGGGAGGAAGGTCTGCTACCGGGTGGCTACCAGCTACGCCCGTCGGATTGGTGAGTGACCCCCCCAGGGATGCGGAGGGGGGGGCTGGGCGTTTGGCGGACCAGGCCGGCCAGTGGAGGGTTTTAGGGCTACAGGTCCCCCTGGTTGTTTTGGTCTGTTTCGCCCCCTCCTACACCCCCCGCACCGCACCCCGCGCTAGAATCGCCATGCGGCGATTCGCCGCCATTTTGCAGCGGATCGCCGCCATTTTGCCGTAGCTGCAGTCATTCTGTGGGCTATTTTGGCCTCTAGTGGTGGGCTGGCGGCCATTTTGCCGTAGTTGCGGCCTGTGTGACAGGCTTTGGCCTCTTGTGACCGCTCGGCGGCAATGTTTGCTGTGCCTGTGGATGAAAACGTGCGGCTGGCACCATTTCTCCCTCTTTTCCTCTGGGACAGCGTGGAAGGCACAGGGCGGCGAAGGCTCCTGACAAGGCGACCAGGCACTCCTACTGGGACGCAGCACTTGAAGGGCAATTACTCACAGCAAGTATAGCTGGGCTCTCCCTGGGGTGTTGGTAGTGGTGGGTGCAGTCCTCCTGGGTGTCTCCCGGTTGTTCTGTGGGGCAGTGGTGGGGCTGCATTGTGGGGGTGTCGGGGCCTATTTGGCCTAGTAGTGTTCCAGTGACCTGCGGGTTCTTCCCAGGAGGAGTCGGTGGAAGTGCAACCTGCGCTGGGCCCTATGGTTCCCCTGGATCAGTTAAGGTCCATATTGGGGTTATTTTTTCCCTGGGAGGCGCCGTGCCGTGCCAAGGGGGTGCCTAAAAAGCGTCCACCCCCCCCCCTTCCTCAGGGGAGGATTCTGAACCAGAAGGGGCCTCAGTGGTCACAGGGAATCCCATGGAGCTCTCAGATGGTGAACTGGAGCCCTCGGTAGCGCGCGAAAGGGCACTGGTGGCCGCCCTGATCACTAATATCCGTGCGTCCTTGCGACTGGACCAAGCCCGGGAGTCGCAGGAGACTGCCTACGTTTGTGGGTCTTTTAAGCCACCTCGGTCCCCTAGGGTTTATCCCTATGATCATTTCTTTGACCAGCTGGTCTATAAGGAATGGCAGCGTCCGCAGAATTCCTTTTCATTGCCCAAACGTTTCGCTGTGCGCTATCCCTTTGATAGCTTTGTGAAGAAGTGGGCATCCCCCGCAGTGGTCCCTCCGGTGGCTCGCCTGAATAAGGCAATGACCATCCCATTGGTTTTTGCAGTCATTATCAGAAGGGTGCTGTGGTTACGCTGTTGGTCGGGGGACCACGCGTCTAAAAAGGGCCTCACGAATCTCCTCTTTCAGGGTGGTCGGCTCTTTGGGGCACAATTGGATGAAATCATTAAGGATTTCACCAGGGGGAAGAGTACTTTTCTTCCGGAGCCCAGACGGCGGGAATTCTGCCGTAAGCAGGGTCCTGCTTCTTTGGGCCAGAAGAGGTGTTTTCGTGCGCCCGGTGCAGCGGGCAAGGGCCCTAGCCCCGGCAAGTCTGCCTCGGGGTCCGGTAAACGGCCCTGGCAGCGTAAGAGTGAAAAGACGGAGGAAAAGTTCTCCTCCACATGATGGGTTGCCCTCACCCGAGTCTCGGGTGGGGGGACGACTTCTGGGGTTCGCAGATAGGTGGACTGCCCGCATTTCCGACCGGTGGGTGCAGGAAGTGGTGTCCTCAGGATACAGGATAGAGTTCAGCACTCTACCCCCAGACAGGTTCTTCCCATCGAACTTGAGACTCCCGCAGGGGCATCAAGAAGCTCTCCTAGGTGCTGTTCAGACGCTCTCCGAACAAGGGGTGATTGTGCCTGTACCTCCGCTGGAAAGGTTCCGCGGCTTCTATTCAAACCTATTTTTGGTGCCCAAAAAGGGTGGGGTCAGGCCAGTTCAGGACCTAAAAGCGCTAAACCACTTTGTGAGGGCGCGAAAATTCAGGATGGAATCTGTACGTACGGTCGTGGCCGCCCTGCACCAAGGGGACTTCATGGCGTCTCTGGATATCAGGTACGCGTATCTCCATGTTCCCATTTGTCCCAGGCACCAGCGCTTTCTGCGCTTTGCGGTGGTCACTTCCCTTCGGTCTGGCCTTGGCTCCTCAGGTATTCACCAAGCTGGTGGCTCCGGTGCTGGTGCTATTGAGGCAGAGAGGCATTGCGGTGGTAGCATACCTCGACGATTTACTCCTGCTAGCGGAGTCTGCTTCGGTCCTAGAGGAGAATGTGGCTATCACCATGGCCTCGTTGAAAGACTTCGGCTGGCTGATCAACCTGCAGAAGTCAACGTTGACCCCGTCCTGTCGACTGGGATATCTGGGTCTGATTCTGGACACGGAGCAGGCGAAGGTGTTCTTACCTCCGGCCAAGTTACTAACACTGCAAGCAGCGGTGCGAACCCTGCTGTCAAGCCGGTGGTCCTACTTATGGTTCTGTATGCGGGTGTTGGGGCTCATGGTTTCAGCTTTCAAGGCGGTATCATACGCCCAGAGTCACACTCGGCTCCTACAGCGAGCAATTCTGTCATGGTGGGACAAGTCTCCATTGTCCCTGGACCAGCTGATCAGATTGGATCATCAGACCAGAGGATCATTGACCTGGTGGCTTCGGGCCCCAGCTCTAATGTTGGGGAAGTCGTTTCTCCCCCTGAATTGGTCGATAGTCACGACAGACGCCAGCCTATCGGGCTGGGGGGGGGGTCCTGGGGCAGTTGTCTGCTCAGGGCCATTGGTCGGCGCAGGAAGCCCGCCTTCCGATAAATGTGCTGGAGTTGAGGGCGATCAGGCTCTGCCTCTCCCACTGGACGGTAAGGCTGCGCGGCCTCCCAGTTCGGGTTCAGTTGGACAACGCCACGGCGGTGGCGTACGTGAACCATCAGGGCGGAACAAGGAGCTCAGCAGCGGCTGCGGAAGCGGCTCTCATTCTGAGATAGGCAGAACTTCATGTGCCGGCAATCTCCGCTGTTTACATTCCGGGCGTAGAAACTTGGCAGGCGGACTTTCTCAGTCGCCAGACGCTGGATTAGGGGGAATGGTCCCTACATCCAGAGGTGTTCCGCCAGATTTGCTGCAAGTGGGGCACGCCAGACGTGGACCTCATGGCGTCCAGGTTCAATCACAAGGTGCAGACCTTCGTGTGCAGAACAAGGGACCCGTTGACGGCTGCCACGGGCGCGTTGGTAGCGCCTTGGGGTCTGTATCGGCTCCTGTACGCTTTTCCTCCCCTCAAGCTTCTACCGTGGCTACTGCGCAGGGTAGAAGCGGAGGGGATTCCGACAGTCCTGGTAGCTCTGGATTGGCCTCGGCGCCCTTGGTACGCCGACGTGGTGCGGATGGTGACAGATGTTCCCTGGCGTCTTCCACTGTGTGAAGATCTCCTGTCGCAGGGACCCATCCTGCACCCTGCTTTACCCTCGCTGGCTTTGACGGCTTGGCTATTGAGTCCCAGGTGTTGAGGGATAGGGGTGTCTCTGACTCCGTGATCCCTACCATGCTTAAGGTGCGGTCTTCTTGCAGCAAGGCCTGGATAACAAATTGGCATTGAGTACTCTCAAGGGTCAGATTTCGGCTCTGGCGATTCTCTTTCAGCGTCCTTTGGCGTCACATTCGTTGATACATGCCTTTGTACAGGGTATACGCCATGTTGCTCTTCAGGTACGGTCACCTTTGGCGCTGTGGGATTTGAATTTGGTACTTTCTGTACTGCAGAAACCGCCATTTGAAAAAATCAGGGATATTCCCTTACAATTGCTGTCACAAAAGGTGGCTTTCTTGGTGGCCATTACATCCGCTAGGCGGGTGTCTGCATTGGCAGCGTTGTCCTGTAGGTCTCCCTACTTGGTCCTTCATAGGGACAAGGCGGTCCTGCGGCCTTCCCCTTCATTTCTACCGAAGGTGGTTTCCTCTTTTTGCATTATTGAGGATATTGTTCTCCCTTCATTATGTCCGCACCCGTCGCATCCCAAGGAGATTGAGTTGCATTCTCTGGATGTCGTGAGGGCTTTGCAGATGTATTTGGCGGCTACAGCTTCTTTTCGGAAGTCTGATGCGTTGTTTGTGCTGACAGAAGGCCCGCGCAAAGGGTTGGCGGCCTCGTCGGCTACTGTTTCCCATTGGATCAGGCAGACCGTGACCCATGCGTATACTGTTCGGGGCAAAGTTCCCCCTTTTCCGGTCACGGCCCATTCCACCAGGGCAGTTAGTACTTCCTGGGCTTCCAGACACCAGGCTTCGGTGTCCCAGGTGTGCAAGGCGGCTACTTGGGCCTCGGTGCACACTTTTGCTAAGTTTTACAAAGTTGATGTGTCAGCATCCGCTGATGCTGGTTTGGGCCGTAAAGTTTTACAGGCGGCAGTGTAGGCGCAGCTGACGCCTCCTGAGAGTATTCTGTTGGGTACAGTTGTTATTGTTTACCCACCCCTCTTGAATGACACTGCTTTGGGACATCCCCACTTGTCAATGAAGTCTGTCAGTGAACGTAGGAGAAAATAGGATTTTATTAAGAACTTACCATAAAATCCTTTTCTCTGAGTTCACTGACAGACGTAGGAACCCACCCCTCTGTGTTGCGTTTGTACAGCTTGTTACGAACTGATATGCTATGCAGAGCTGGGGGGGGGGTTATATGCTGGAGTTAGGACGGCCCCCTGGGAGGGGTCAGCTTGCTTTTTTTCTATTTGCCTAGTCTACTCCTAGTAGGATGTGCATGAACCCCACTTGTCAATGAAGGGCCGCGTCTGTCAGTGAACTCGGAGAAAAGGATTTTACGGTAAGCTCTTAATAAAATCCTATTTTTTTTCAAAATGTATGTTTTGTTTTTTTCCAGTAAAAAAATGTAAAAAAAAAAAACCCAGCAGTGATTAACCACTTAACCCCGGGAGGATTTCCCACTGTAGGACCAGATCACTTTTTTCAATTTGGCACTGCGCTGCTTTAACTGGTAATTACGTGGTCATGCAATGCTTTGTGTATAAAGAAGATAAAATTAGCGCAGCCTTTCCCTAATTAAAGCAGATCTTGCAGCTAAACATATAGGTATCACAAAACCCAAACAAATAAAATCCAAAAGACGATATGCAGCGCAAGCAAACAGTTCAAAGTTGGGGGACAAAGTCCACACACAGTTCTTGTACACAAGCTGGAGAGGAAATCCGCATGCAAAAGGGAGCCACCAAAGTGCAGATGTATATAGTTGAATGTGATCCCTTCACCCGCTGAAATTCTCTCTCAAATCATCATCTGACCCCAGTTTCACTAGAGGGTCAGATGAGCTTGTCCCCTCAGGGATAATATGGACATATTTAGGTCTAAGGGATTCCACACCTCATCCACTGATCATACAGGAGGGCAACAGAGATCCCCTCCAATACCGGTAAAATGTAGGGAATAAACAAACATTGATCTCAGTGTAGACTGTAAGACTCCTCTTGTTTATTTAAATATAATAGTATACTCAAACGTTCGTCTTGAACATAACATTTAAAATAAGACATCGCCAGGGAGCTCCGTGGATTAGCAGCGGGTGATGTCACAGCAGGCTTCTCCCCCAAACAAACTTTGCGTCCTTTTTTTCCCACAAATAGACCTTTCTTTTGGTGGTATTTGTTCACCTCTGCGCTTTTTATTTTTTGCGATATAAACGAAAAAAGAACGCGAATTTTGAAAAAAAAATGATATTTTCTACTTTTTGTTAGAAAAATACAATAAACTAAATTTTAGTCATACATTTTTGCCAAATGTATTCAGCCACGTCTCAGGTAAAAAAAAAAAAGTAAATTAGCGTCTATTTATTGGTTTGCGCAAAAGTTATAGCGTCTACAAACTAGGGTACATTTTCTTGAATTTACGCAGCTTTTATTTTATGGCTGCCTCTCTTATTTTCTGAGGTGCTATAATGGAAAGTAGACGCCCCAATGAATTAGCTGAGAGGCATGTTGAGCCCATTGAATATTTTTTTTTTTTTTTTTTTTTGGCACAAGTGATTGAAAAATTACAAAAAAATTACACAAAGTTGTCACAGAAATTATATATTGCTCACACATGCCATGGGTATATGTGGAATTACACCCCAAAATACATTCTGTTGCTTCTCCTGAGTACGGGGATACCCCATGTGTGAGACTTTTTGGGAGCCTCCGCAACTGTGATAGGTAGTGTGGGGTGAATGCATACATTTTCGCCCTTAGAAATGCTGAATGGGGTGATTGGTTTTTAGGGTCCCGTAAGCGGATAGACTCAAGAAAAGTCTTACACATGGAGTATCCCCATACTCAGGAGAAGCAGCAGATGTATTTTGGGTGTAGTTCCACATATACCCATGCCATGTTTTTGGCTTTTATTATTATTTTTTTTTTTTTTTATTGGTTTTTATAACTTTTTTTTCTTTGGTACGCTTTTTTTTTTTTTATAACTGTAAAGTTTAGGGTCTCTAAAAATGCGGTGACATCCGCGTCGGCAGACACAACATCTTTTTTGGGGGGCTTGTTGAGTAGGGGTACCAGAGATGGCATGTGGAAAATGCCGTCCATGCAGCCGGCTCACTGCATTTGGATTGGGAACATGGGGTGCAGAACCATCTGGATACAGAAGGGCTCTGATCTCTTCCTGGAATTGAAGGAGAGGTCCAGTCCATCCTGATGCTTTGCATAGCACATAAGCGTTCAGCAATACCCAATTGTAATAAGTAAACAGACACTTTTTAGTACCAGCGTCTGGACCTCTGGGCAATTAAGTACGGCGCCAATCACTGGTCATTGAGGGCCACCTCTTCCATATTTTGGTTATATTCATGGACACAGAGGGGTTTCTCCACAACACCAGTCACCGTTCTAATTTGGACAGCTGTGTCTGCGTGAATGGAGGAAAGAACGAAAACATTCTTTGTATACCTCCACTTCACCGCAAGCAAATTACTTCTCAAGCAGGCTCTTTCCCCCAGACTAAGTCGGGATTCTACCAGCCGTTGAGGGAAGCCCCGATGATTAGATCGCACAGTGGCACATGCTCCAATTTGGTGATCAAACAAGTGACTAAAAAGTGGCACGCTTGTGTAGTAATTGTCCACGTACAAATGGTACCCCTTTCCGGATAAGGGTGAGGCCAAGCTCCACACAATTTTGCCAGCACTCCCCATGTAGTCTTGGCATCCTTCTGACTCTATGTGACTATATTTGTCCTCATAAACCATAAAACTACATGTACAGTTGTATGCAAAAGTTTAGGAACCCCTGACAATTTCCATGATTGTCATTTATAAATATTTGGTTCTTTGGATCAGCAGTTTCATTTTGATCTATCAAATAACTGAAGGACACAGTAACATTTCAGTAGTGAAATGAGGTTTATTGGATTAACAGAAAATGTGCAATATGCATCAAATGAAATTAGGTTCATAAATTTGGGCACCCTTGTCATTTTGTTGATTTGAATACCTGTAACTACTTAGCACTGATTAATTGGAACACACAATTGGTTTGGTGAGCTCATTGAGCCTTGAACTTCATAGACAGGTGCATCCAATCATGAGAAAGGGTATTTAAGGTGGCCAATTGCAAGTTGTTGTTCTCTTTGACTCTCCTCTGAAGAGTGGCAACATGGCCTCAAAACAACTCTCAAATGACCTGAAAACAAAGATTGTTCTACATTATGGTTTAGGGGAAGGCTACAAAAAGTTATCACAGAGATATAAGCTGTCCGTGTCCACTGTGTGGAACATAGTGAGGAAATGGAAAACCACAGGCACAGTTCTTGTTAAGGCCAGAAGTGGCAGGCCACATAAAATATTGGAGAGGCAAAGTTGGAGAATGGTGAGAATGGTCAAAAACAGACCACATCCAAAGACCTACAACATAAACTTGCTGCAGATGGTGTCACTGTGCATCGTTCAACAATTAAGCACACTTTGCACAGGGAGAAGCTGTATGGGAGAGTGATGCGAAAGAAGCCTTTTCTGCACACACCCCACAAACGGAGTCGCTTGAGGTATGCAAACGCACATTTGGACCAGCCAGCTTTGTTTTGGTCATAACAAGGGGTGTTATGCATGGCGGCAAAAGAACACAGCGTTCCAAGGAAAACACTTGCTACCTGCAGTAAAATTTGGTGGAGGTTCCATCATGCTGTGGGGCTGGGTGGCCAGTGCCGGTACTGGGAATCTGGTTAAAGTTGAGGGTCGCATGGATTCCACTCAATATCAGCACATTCTTGAGAATAATGTTGAGGAATCAGTCGCAAAGTTGAAGTTATGCTGGGGCTGGATATTTCAACAAGACAACGATCCAAAACACTGCTCAAAATCTACTCGGGCATTTATGCAGAGGAACAAGTACAATGTTCTGGAATGGCCATCCCAGTCCCCAGACCTGAATATCATTGAACATCTGTGGGGTGATTTGAAGCGGGCTGTCCATGCTTGGCAACCATCAAACCTAACTGAACTGGAGATGTTTTGTAAGGAGGAATGGTCCAAAATACATTCATCCAGAATCCAGACACTCATTACAGGCTATAGGAAGCATTTAGAGGCTGTTATTTCTGCTAAAGGAGGCTCTACTAAATATTGATGTGATTTTTCTGTTGGGGTGCCCAAATTTATGCACCTGTCTAATTTAATTTTGATGCATATTGCGCATTTTCTGTTAATCCAATAAACCTCATTTCACTACTGAAATATTACTGTGTCCTTCAGTTTGATAGATCAAAATGAAATTGCTGATCCAAACACTCAAATATTTATAAATGACAATCATGGAAATTGTCAGGGGTTCCTAAACTTTTGCATACAACTATATAGCCTGTGGCCCTGTCACAGAGCTTACACATCTTGACCTCATATCTGGCAAGCTTGCTGGGGACATACTGTTTGAAAGCAAGACTGCCAGCAAATTTAATTGGGGACTCTTCCACGCACAAAACTTGGTTTGGAATAAAATGTGCTGTGAGCTGCTAATTGAAGTGGTTTATGAGGGTCCAAATTTTGTAGAGCCAGTCATATTCAGGGTCCCCATATGGACGACAGAGTTCATTGTCGTTAAAATGCATGAACCGCTGGATCTGCTCGTATCGTGTCCTGGCCATGCAAGCAGAGAAGACATACGTATGATGAATTGAGTCAGTGGGCCAATATAACCGCAATTCAGGTCCTTTATGTATGTCCAAAGGTCTTAAATTCGGAGACCATAATTGGTTTCCAATCTCAGGCAAGTGACAAATTGGGATTAGCGGCAATGTATTGACCAGCATATAAATTGCTTTGGTCAACAATAGATCTATAGAGATCTTCGGTGAAAAAACGTAAATAAAAATAAATGGCCCTAAAGTCAACTGTATTCACCGTGATTCCGGTTTGGCCAGTGAATGGGGGAAGTATGGGCGCTGCATCAGTGGTGGGTTGCCAATCAGGGTTTGCAAGCACGTCAGGAAGGGCACTATGGGCTCTCCGGGCTTGTCTTTGTCTTCTTCGTGGCTGCAGGACACTACTTGTGCTAGCCACACCAGCTTGAACTGCACTTATGGGACTCACCACGTCACCAAGTGTTACTGCCGTGCTGGTTGTATGACCAGGATGTACTAGGTCGCTGGTGCTTGCCAGGTCAACAGAAGGAGTAGCGGCGCTAGTACTGGTTCACTGCTTCATACGAGAGCCCTGCGATTCCTATACCTCAGCGACACCAGAACGGGTCTGGTACGCCTGACCTTAACAGGGACCACTCCGTCGTCAGAGCTATCTGTCATGGAGCCGCTGTTGTCTACAGGATCGTATGATGAGCCTAAATCTGACAGTGAGGCTTCTCAATCGCTCTCATCTGTCCTGCTCAACAACGTGTAGGCTTCTTCACTAGTGTACCTTGGATTTGACATGTTGGCTTCCAAATTTATAGGTACACTAGTGTGACTCTCAGGCAAAAAAACGCACCTGGTTGTCAGAGCCTATTTCAAGTCGCTACCAAAATCACTGTCAGATTTCACAGGGATCGGGCGTGATCTCTGCGAACGCTGCAGATATGTGTTCTGTGTTTGGTAAGTGTCAGTGATCTATTGATCCTGCACTTGGGTGGGCTGGGCGGAGGGGCTAAACGCAGGTGCTAGCAGGTATCTGGACTGATCCCGCTAACGCCACATTTTTTAGAACACTAATCTAGTGGGGACGCTAATGTAGATCTGATCAGATCAGATATTGATCTGATCAGGTACTGCAATAGTATCTTTCTAATGTTTGTGTATGCGTGTCATGGCAGAGTACCTAACTAACTGGCCCTGCCTGCTGTTTACGCTGACCCTAACACACACTAAAACCTAACTGAGGTCACCGCTGGGCGATCGGGGGTTAAAACCTATAAAAGGTGTATGTATGTGTGTGTACACACACGGCGGGTAATCTGAAACTATCTAGCTAGCTAGCATCACCTGTGACACTTATACAGTGATCACAGGTGACGGGGCAATGAGGGGGTTAAAAACTTTATTAGGAGGGGTAAGGGGGGTTATTTACACCTACCTAGGCCTACTACTACCTACCCTAGGGTCACAAGTACAGCGATCAGTGAACGATCTGATCGCTGCACACAGTGACAGGAGTGAAGGTGTTAACTGGGGGGGGGCGATCAAAGGGTTAAAGGTATGCCTAACATGTACTGGTGTCAGTGTAGTGTTGTGCAACTCACGTTTCAGATATCTCTCTCCTGTCTGCAACGGAAAAGGACACAGAGAGGGGAGATGACATCACTTCCCGTCTGTGTTTACATTACACAGACAGGGTAGGCAATCCATTCGCTGGGACCAATCAACAGAAATAGACCAAAATTCATTGGTCTATTCCTGTGGATTGAACGGTCCTGTAGCAAATTGGACCGCCGTTACCATGCTGGGGGCGTGCACGCGTGTCCCCTGTCCGTGCCCGCGATCGCCGATTTATATACGGCGATTTGCGGAATAGTCCCACTGCCGCAGTAAATATGCAGTACTTGGTCGGGAAACGGTTAAATACCACCTAAAGAAAATGATCAAAATTTTCACATGGTTACAGTGTAGCATGACCACACAATTGTCATTCAAAATGTGACAGCGCTGAATGCTGAAAAATGGCCCGGGCAGGAAGGGGGGAAAGTGCCCAGTATTGAGGTGGTTAACCACTTTAGCCCCAGAATGATTTCCCACTTTAGGACCAGAGCACTATTTACAATTTGGCACTGCGCTGCTTTAACTGGTAATTGCGTGGTCATGCAATGCTGTACCCAAACAAAATTTGCGTCCTTTTTTTCCCCACAAATAGAGCTTTCTTTTGGTGGCATTTGATCACCTTTGCGCTTTTTATTTTTTGCGATGTAAACGAAAAAAGAACAAAAACTTTGAAAACAAAATATTTTCTACTTTTTGTCATTAGAAATATACAATAAATTAAATTTTAGTCATACATTTTAGCCTAAATGCATTCAGCCACATGTCTTGGGTAAAAGAAGAGTCAATTATCGTATATTTATTGGTTTGCGCAAAAATGATAGCGTCTACAAACTAGGGTACATTTTCTGGAATTTACGCAGCTATTATTTTATGACTGCCTATCACATTTCCTGAGGTGCTATAATGGAAGGGCAGCAGCAGCGGCTGGTCAATAAGGGGCGCTTGGGCGCCGCCTCCCCGCCGCTGACCAGGAAAAAAAAAATCAGCCCGGCTCCCTACAGGAGGTGCCGATATATTGACTTTTTTTTTCTCGGCTCCTTGCTGTCTGCTGACAGCAGGTAGTGAGTCGATTGATCAGCCATTAAAGATTATGTGTGTGCGCTGAACAGGATATTGGCTGCAAAGTACCCCACCTGTGATACTGGCTGCCACCCCCACCTGTGATATTGGCTGCTATAAACCCCTACCTGTGATGCTGGGGCTCTATACTGTGTCTTGTGATACTGGCTGCTATATACCCCACCTGTGATGCTGAGCTGTATACTGTGTCCTGTGATGCTGAACTGTCTACTGTGTCCTGTGATGCTGAGCTGTGTACTCCTGACACAATATGTGGAATACAGGGGACAGAGTGGGTGGATTCTATAAGGGGTGGGGCTTATTAGAAGTACGAGGGGTCAAAAAGGAAGGGCAGGGCCTGACGCACCCCCATCCTAAAACTTTACCAGCCACCACTGAAGGGCAGCACAACCCCCCCCCCCCCAAATGTCCCCATTTTGGAAAGTAGACACCCCAAGGAATTAGCTGAGAGGCATGTTGAGCCCATTGACTATTTTATTTTTTTTTCAAGTGATTGAAAAATGACCAAAAAAAAAAAAAATAGACAAAGTTGTCACTGAAATTATATATTGCTCACACGTCATGGCTTTTGTGCTACCTTGACATTTCAGGGCCTCCGAAACCGTGATCACAATTTTACTCCCTTAGAAAGCCTGGAGACGGTAATTGATTTTTGGGGTTCTGTACGTGGATAGGCTCCCAAAAAGTCTCACATGTGGTATCCCCATACTCAGGAGAAGCAACAGAATGTATTTTGGGTGTGCAATTCCACATATACCCATGGGGTGTTCGAACAAAATATCATTTAGTGACAACTTTATGTATAAAAAAATAAAAAAATGTAATTTCCCCGAAACTTGACAAAAAAATAAAATATTCCATGGATTCAACATGCCTCTCAGCAAATAGCTTGGGGTGTCTACTTTCCAAAATGAGGTTATTGGGGGGGGGGGGGGGTTTGAACTGTCCTGGCATTTTATGCCCAACATCACCCACTCTTCTAACCACTTGAACCACCAAGTCGTTTTTGACACTTTTTGTTAACATGAAAAAATACTTTTTTTTCCTAGAAAATTACTTTGAACCCCCAAACATATATTTTTTTTTTTAAAGCAGAGGCCCTACAGATTAAAATAGTAGGTGTTGCAAATGTATTTTTTCACAAAGTATTTGCGCAGCGATTTTGGGGGGAAAAAAACAAGTTTTTGGATTTTATTTCACAAAAACACACTATATTGTGTTTGGTGAAATGTAAAAGATGATCTCATGCCGAGTGCATAGACACCAAACATGAAATGCTTTAAAAATGACACGCATCCGCGAAGCAGGGACAAACTATATACATTTTTAAAAGCCTTTACAGATTACCACTTTAGATTAACAGAGGAGGTCTACTGCTAGAATAACTGCCCACGATCTGGCGTTTGCTGTGGTACCTCACATGCATGGTGAAATTGCGGTTTACATACGACAACGCTTGCGTTCACCTTTGTGCACGTGCATGGGGGGACAGGGGTGCATTTTTTTTTTTTTTTTTTAATTCATTTTGGTTTGTATTTAGTTTTTACACAGTAGTATAAAAATTACATTCTTGCTAAGTAAGAAAACCTAAAACATTACATGAAAATATGATAAAAACATTACATACCTGCAAAGAAAACCTGATAACAAATAGTAACAAAACATTACAGGTATGTATAAAAAACATTAACAATAGAGAGATAAATAGAAAGAGAATAGAGCGAAAATAGAGATAGAAAAACAAGAAACTTACAACTGTTTTTGGCTTTTATTATTTTATATATTTTTTTGTTTTTAGAACTTTATTTTTTTTTGTTTTTTTATTTTTTCCTTTTTTTGGTTTTTGGTACACTTTGCTTTTTTTTTTTTTTATATAACAGTAAAGGTTAGGGTCTCTAAAAATGTGGTGACCCTGTGGCAGTGTGCCCTATTCCTGTGTAGTGATGTACCCTACGCTAATACTCAACTAGTGTATGGTAGCGCTCAAAACAGTCACCGATGCAAAGACCAGGCTGGTCAGGACAGGAGGGACAATAATAACGGGTGTCATGCCTGTATCCGCGTCGTCGGCAGACACAAAATCTTTTTTGGGGGGCTCGGTTGGTGGGGGTACCAGGGATGGCATGTGAAAAATGCCATCCATGTAGCTGGCTCACTGCATTTGGATTGGGAACATGGGATGCAGAACCATCTGGATACAGAAGGGCTCTGACAATCTCTTCCTGGAATATAAGAAGAGATCCAGTCCATCCTGACGCTTTTTGTAGCACATAAGCGTTCAGCATAGCCAATTGGAAGAAGTATACAGACACTTTTCTCTTTCGTTCATTGACGGACACAGCCTCTTAATCTTGACATGTGGGGTATGCACCTTTTACCAGGAGTAGACTAGGCATAACATAGTTCAGACAAAAAGCAAAGCTAGCCCCTCCCAGGGGGCAGTCCTCACTCTGCATAACCCCCTCCACCCTGCTAGCACTTCAGTTTTATCTGCCTAGTGCAAGGAGTAGGACCTGGCTCCCTGCTGGGATCTGCGGTTCCCCAATGTTTTTGTTTTTGCTCAAGCTATCTGATGAAGAATGCAATCAAGCAGCCAGCTGGGTGACAGGCTGGAGATACTTAGGTCCAGGTAGTCTCCCCAGTGAGGCCGACGGATGCGAGCCGTCCCTTAGCTGCTTGCGGTCCAGGTAGTCTCCCCAGTGAGGCCGACGGATGCGACCCGTTCCTTAGCTGCTTGCAGGTTCGGCCGCACCGGGCCCCGTTCCGTGCGGAGCCGCCGGCGGGTTAAATGTCCCGCCAGTGCACTGAGTGACTGAGCTGCGGCTCTCGTCGAGGTGTCGCATGGCCGGCAGCTCCCTCCCCACCTGTAGGTGCGGCAGGTCTGTCTC
>BLSH010203491.1:182108-205045 GCA_018402905.1 Glandirana rugosa
GGTCCTTCACGATTGTCGGGCCCATCTTACTCGGCACTGGCCTTTTCCCCCTTGGAACGGGGCTTGTCTTATCCGTACCCAGTGCCTGACAGACTAGGTTGCTCTTTAGCACCGGTTTCTCCGGCGGTTGGGACACGCGCCTGGGAGACTGTCGGTTTGTTCCGTAGTCGAAAAACTTTTCTTCGACACCGTCGGTTCATGTGAGCATTCCGGGAGTGATGCAGGTTTCATACGTTGAGTTAGAGAAAACTCACACTACCTGCTCCCGTGTTACTTCCTTCCTGACTTACCCCAAAGAGATTTTGTCAATCATTTTTCGGGTTTCCCCCACCTCAACATCAGACAGTTGATCCCCATTTGTCAGTACTAGGTCAAAAATATGATCACCTCGGGTTGGGCTTTTTACTAACTGTTTTAGAGAAACCCCATTCAGTCCTTCCTTCATTGTGCCCTCGTCCATCACACTCAAAAGAGATTGAGTTGCATACTTTGGACGTAGTGAGGGCCTTACGAGTGTACTTGGCTGCCACAGCTTCTTTTCAAAAAGCTGATGCCTTGTTTGGCTGTCAGAGGGTCCGCGCACAGGGTTGGCGGCCTCTTTGGCCACGATTTCTCGTTGGATCAGACAGTCCGTGACCCATGCCTATTCTGTTCGGGGCAAGGTTCCCCCTTTTCCGGTCACGGCTCATTCTACCCGGGCTGTTAGCACTTCCTGGGTTCTCAGGCACCAGGTCTCGGTGTTGCAGGTGTGCAAGGCGGCCACTTGGGCCTCGGTTCACACTTTCACTAAGTTTTATAGGTTGCTGTGCTTGCATCTTCGGATGCTGCTTTTGGCCGCAAAATTTTGCAGGCGACAGTATAGGCGCGTCTGGCGCCTCCTTAGAGGTTCAGTTGGGTACTGTTGTTAGGGTTTACCCACCCCTCTTTTTGACACAGCTTGGGGACATCCCCACACATAATGGAGAGCTGCGTCTGTCAGTGAACGATAGGAGAAAAAGGGATTTTATTAAAACTTACCGTAAAATCCTTTTCTCTGAGTTCACTGACAGACGCAGCACCCACCTCTCTGTGCTCTGTTCTTGTATGGCTTGTGTACGAACTGAAGAGCTATGCTATGAGGAGGTTTATGTGGGAAGAGAGGACTGCCCCCATGGGAGGGGCCAGCTGTTTCTTTTCCCTGCCTAGTTAACTCCTAGTGAGACCAGCATGAACCCCACACGTAATGGAGAGCTGCGTCTGTCAGTGAACTCGGAGAAAAGGATTTTACGGTAAGTTTTAATAAAATCCCTTTTTCTACCTCATCAAAGATTTTTGTGATAGGAACAGCACTACCAATTTGTGGCTCTGCCATTTGGAATCGCAACAGCCCCCCCGAATCTTCCCAAAGGTCCTGGCTCTGGTACTGGGCCTTCTGAGGTCTCAGAGGGATCCTGATTTTGGGCTATCTGGACGATCTCTTACACAGGGATCTGTCTCGGTGGAGGCTCAAAAAGGAATGTGGCTTTAACAGTCCAGTTTCTGGATAACTTGGGTTGGGTCATAAATAGAGGGAAATGCTGGGACTCTGTGTTTTCTTTTTTTCTTTTTATTATTGTCTGTTGTATCTCATGGCATATCCCTATGTCATTCTTGTGATTGCATGATGAGAAATCCTGTCTGTTCATTGTAAAACAATAAACATATTCAACCATAAATAGAGGGAAATCCTCTAGATCCAGTCCAGTCCCTGGAATATCTAGGCCTACAGCTGGAGTGCACACAGTGCAGGCAAAGGTGTTCTTGCCGCTGAGGAAGGTCAGCGATCTCAAGACCCTGGTGCACCAAGTGAAGGGGAAGAGACCTCCTTCATTTTGGCTCTGTATGAGACTGTTAGGGAAGATGGTGGCCTCTTTTGAGGCAATACCTTGCCCGCAGTTTCATCCCAGGTCCCTTCAGCGCAACATTCTGGCAGAATGGAACGAGGAGTTGCAAGCTTTGGATTGCTGCATGACCATGACTCCCAGGGCATGGAGGAGTCTCAGATGGTGGTTAGTTCACCAAAATTTGACTCGGGGGAGATCTTTTCTTCCAGTTTTTTGGAAGATTGTGACCATGGATGCTAGTCATTCAGGCTGGGGTGCGGTCATGGAGGACGCCACAGTCCAAGGGAGGTAGTCTCAAGTGGAACAGAGGTTGCCCATCAACGTTCTAGAACTGCGGGCCATTCAGCTTGCTCTGAGGTATTGAACATCCAGGTTACAGGGCCACCTGGTAAGGGTGCAGACCGACAACGCCACAGCTGTGGCTTATGTCAACCACCAGGGCGGCACCAAGAGTCAGTTGGTGCACGAGGTCGTCTCTCTAGTGCTTACTTGGGCAGAAAAGCATGTGCCTAGACTGTCCGCGGTTTACATCCCGGGTGTAGAAAATTGGAGGGCGGACCATCTCAGTCGTCAGCAGATACACCTGGCGGAATGGTCTCTGCATCCCAAAGTTTTTCGGGAAATTTGCCTACGTTGGGGAACGCCAGAGATGGTTCTACTGGCATGCCGATTCAACAACAAGATCTAACAGTTTGTGTCTAGGGCAAGGGATCCCCTCGTGATCGGAGTGAACGCTATGGTGATTCCATGGGCCCAGTTCTCTTTGATATATGCCTTTCACCCAATGTCTCTTCTACCACATCTCTTGTGCAGGATTCGGGAAGAGGGGGCAGCAGTCATTCTGGTGGCGCCGGCTTGGCCTAGGAGGGCCTGGAACCCAGAGATAGGGAGATTGACAGTGGACGGACCTTGGTTGCTTTCAGTCCGTTTCGATCTACTATGTCAGGGTCCTATATTCCACCCATATTTACGTGCGCAAAGTTTGACGGCATGGCTATTGAAGCCACAGTATTGAGAGATCAGGGGATCTCGGGGCTGGTGTTATCTACACTGGGAAACACTAGGAAGACAGTCACCAGGAAGAGTTATCACAGGATCTGGAAGGCCTACATTGGTTTGTGTGAAGGAAGGAAATGGCATCCTCGCAAATACATGGTTGGTAGAGTACTGTCCTTCCTTCAGGCTGGGGTGGACATGAAGTTGGCCTTGGCTATGATCAAGGGGCAGGTTTCAGCCTTATCCGTGTTCTTTCAGAGGCCTCTGTCCTCTCACTCCTTGATCCAAACCTTCCTTCAGGGGTAACTCATTTGTTGTCTCCTGTTAAGATTCCTCCTTGCCCGTGGGACTTAGATTTAGTTTTGCCAGTGCTGCAGAGGCAGCCTTTTGAACCTATTTTGGAAATTCCCTTAGTTCTCTTGGTTTCGAAGTAAGCCTTCCTCTTTGCTATCATTTCAGCTAGGAGAGTTTCGAAGTTGGCAGCTTTTTCTTGTAAAGAGCCATATTTTATCTTGCACCATGATAAAGTGGTGCTGCACCCTCTTCCGTCTTTTTTGCCTAAGGTAGTGTCAGGCTTTCATCTCAATTAAGATATTGTGCTACCTTCCTTTTTTTCTTTCCCTACCTCACCAGAGGAGAGACTGCTGCATTCCCTGAATTTGGTTTGGGCTGTTAAGGTCTATCTGAAGAGATCCGGAGAAATCATAATGACTGATGTCTTTTTTTGTTTTTGTTTTGCCAGAGGGTCCTAGGATGGGTCAGGCGGCATCCAAAGAAGCTATTTCGCTGTGGATTCACCAGTTGATCACACAGGCCAATGGCTGGAAGTGGAAGGCTCCCTCCCCCCTTCAGGGTAAGAGCTCATTCCACCAGGAGAGTGGGTACCTCTTGGGCTTTTTGCCATCAGACGTCTGTCGCGCAGATTTGTAAGGCCGCTACATGGTCCTCAGTGCATGTATTCGCAAGATTATATCAAGTGGATGTTGGAGCAGCAGAGGATTTGGCTTTTAGCCGCAGTGTGTTACAGGCTACTGTATGCATTTTTGGGATTGTCTCCCTCCCACAGGTTATTGCTCTGGGATGTCCCAGTAAGTAAAGATTATGTAGCCTGCTCTGTGGCCCGTGATGTACAAAAAAGAGAATTGGATTTTTTGTACATCCTTACCTGTAAAACCCATTTCTTGGAGGTGGTTCTGGCCAGCACCGTAGATTGCTTAAATAAAGGCCTGGATTCTTTCCTATATGTACATAACATAACTGGGTACTAACATTATATTGGTAAAGATGATCCTGGGAAAATATAATTGCCTCTTGGGGGATCAGGAAGGATTTTTTTTCCACAGCTATAGCAAATTGGATCATTCTTTGCTGGGGTTTTTTGCCTTCCTCTGTGGGTGAAGGATTGTGTGTATATGGGATTTTATGGTTATATATATTTTTTCTTTTTTTATTGGTTGAACTAGATGGACTTGTGTCTTTTTTCAACCCGACTAACTGTAATTATGCAACACTGACACTTTTGACATTTTTTGGGAACTAGTGACACTAATACAGTGAGATTGGGTTAACATTAGGGGCGATCAAAGGGTTAAGTGTGTGCTGTTTTTTCTAAGCAATGTGCTGTTTTTTACTTCCCGCTTTGCCCTGCCACAGCAATATATTGTGGATATAGGAAGTCTACACAACCCTGTTAAAATGTCAGGTTTTTGTAATGTAAAAAATGAGACAAAGATAAATCACTTAAGAACTTTTCCCCCCTTTAATGTGACCTATAAACTGTACAACTCAATTGAAAAACAAACTGAAATCTTTTGGGGGGGGGGGGTAAAAATAAAAAAAATAAAATAATGTGGTTGCATAAGTGTGCACACCCTCCTATAACTGGGGATGTAGCTGTGTTCAGAATTAAGCAATCATATTTTAATTTTTGTTAAATAGGAGTCAGTACACACCCCTACTATCAATCATTTAAAGTGCCTCTGATTAACCCCAAATAAATTTCAGCTGTTCTAGTAAGTCTTTCCTGACATTTAGTTAGTCACATCCTACAGCAAAAGCCATGGTCCCCAGAGCATCAGAGGGATCTCGTTGTTAAAAGGTATCAGTCAGGAGAAGGTTAAAAAAAAATTCCAAGGCATTAGATATTCCATGGAGAACACAGTGAAGACAGTCATCAAGTGGAGAAAATATGGCACAACAGTGACGTTAACAAGAATTGGACGTCCCTCCAAAATTGATGAAAAGATTAGAAGAAAACTGGTAAGGGAGGCTGCCAAGAGGCCTACAGCAACATTAAACGATCTACAGAAATATCTGGCTAGTACTGGCTGTGTGGTAGATGTGACAACCATCTCCCGTATTCTTTATATGTCTTGGCTATGGGGTAGAGTGGCAAGACAGAAGCCTTTTCGTACGAAGAAAAACGAGCCCGGTTAATTTTGCAAAAACACATCTGAAGGAATGTGTTAAAATGTGTTCTGTTCTGATGAAACCAAGGTTGATCTTTTTGGCCATAATTCCAAAAGATATGTTTGGTGCAAAAATAATACTGCACTTCGCAAAAAGAACACCATACCCACAGTGAAGCATGGTGGTGGCAGCGTCTTGCTTTGGGACTGTTTTTCTTCAGCTGTAACAGGGGCCCCAGTCGAGGTAGAAGCAATTATGAACAGTTCCAAATACCAGTCAATATTGGCACAAAACCTTCAGGCTTCTGCTAGAAAGATGAACATGAAGAGGAAGTTCATCTTTCAGCATGACAACGACCCAAAGCATACATCCAAATCAACAATGGCTTCACCAGAAGATGGTTAAAGTTTTGGAATAGTCCAGCCAGAGCCCAGACCTGAATCGGTGGCTATTTTTAGATCTGATCGCTGTACACCCTGTTCCAAATTATTATGCCAATGATATTTTTCTCATTTACCTAAATAATTGATGTAAACAGTCAGCATGATTCTCATATTATCAACTACTAAGAGTACAATTCAAATTTTATTCGAAAAAACCTCCTAATGACAACAGCATTTTTTTTTTAAATAAACTTACAATGCACTGTTCCAAATTATCACGCACAGTAAGTTTCAAAACACTGTACAGGCGGTCCCCTAGTTACAAACATCCGACTTACAAACGACTCCTACTTACAAACGGAGGGAGACAACAGGAAGTGACAGAAAATATTCCCCTAGGAAGGGAAATTCACTCCTGTAAGAGTTATTATGGGAAAAAGGTGTATCCACTGATGCTTTATCACCAAGGTTTATTTCCACAACAACCCACAATTTTCAAAATCCAATTATTATTGGAACAGGTAGTGAGGTGAAATCTTCTGAACAGAAACATAGACAGCAAAACAAACATTACAAGGGTGTTACCCCTTCCCTATGCTATCCAAAATGCTTAAAAATATATTTTTTTGGCTGGAGTTACATTTAAAAAATGTACCTGTTCCGACTTACAAACAAATTCAACTTATGAACAAACCTACAGTCCCTATCTTGTTTGTAACCCGGGGACCGCCTGTATAGGTTGTAAACAACTGAAAAACGTCATTTGTTGTGTTTGCAGTATATTTACTGAAATTAAAACCTATTTCAATCAAACTTTGAACAACATTTTAACTTTTTAACAGGTCACGTTACATTTTAACATAGGACCCCTTATTTGATAGCAGCTTCACAAGTCTTGCATGCATTGAACTTTTGAGTTTTTGGACAGTTTCTGCTTGAATTTGTTTGCAAGATGTCAGAATAGCCTCCCAGAGCTGCAGTTTGGATGTAAACTGCGTCCCACCCTCATAGATCTTTTGCTTGAGGATGCTCCAAAGGTTCTCAATAGGATTGAGGTCAGGGGAGGATGGAGGCCACACCATGACTTTCTCTCCTTTTATCCCCATAGCAGCCATTGATGCAGAGGTATTCTTTGCAGCATGAGGTGGTGCATTGCCATGCATGAAGATGATTTTATTACGGAAAGCATAGTTCTTCCTTCTGTACCAGGGAAGGAGGTGGTCAGTCAGGAACTCCACATACTTTGCAGAGGTCATCTTTACACCTTCGGGGACCCTAAAGGGGCCGACCATATCTCTTTCCATGATTCCGGCCCAAAACATGACTCCACCACCGCCTTGCTGACGTTGCAGCCTTGTTGGAACAGGGTGGCCGTCCACCAACCATCCACTACTCCATCCATCTGGACCATCCAGGGTTGCACGGCACTCATCAGTGAACAGGACTGTTTGAAAATTAGTCTTCATGTATTTTTCTGCCCAATGCAGCCGTTTCTGCTTGTGAGCATTGGTTAGTGGTGGCCGAATGGAAGGTTTATGCGCAGTTGCAAGACTCTGGAGGACTCCATGTCCGTGGGATTCCAGAGGCACCAGCAGCTTCAAATATATGTTTGCTGCTATGTAATGGTGTTTTAGCAGCTGCTCTCTTGATCCGATGCATGGATGTGGCAGAAATCTTCCTCAATGTGCCTTTATCTGCACAAACCCGTCTGTCCTCTGAATCAGCCACACATCTCTTAATAGTGCGATGATCACGCTTAAGTTTTCGTGAAATATCTAATGTTTTCATACCTCGTCCAAGGCATTGAATTATTTCACTCTTTTCGGCAGCAGAGAGATCCTATTTCTTTCCCATATTGCTTGAAAATGGTGCTCTGCTTAATAATGTGGAACACCCTCCTTTAGTAGTTTTTTTTCTTTTTTTTTTTTTTTTTTTTTTTTTTTTTTTTTTTTTTTTTATTGGGCAATCTAATTATCACAGGTGTCCAAGATTGTTTTCAGTGATCAAAAGAGCCCTGAGACACAATGCCATCCATGAGTTAAACTGAAAAACAGAATATTTAATCTTTGTGACACTGAAATAGAATTTGCATAATAATTTGGAACAGGGTGTATAAATGTCAATGGTCCCAAAAAAGTGTCAAAAATGTACGACATAATCCGCTGCGATATTGCAGTCCCACTAAAATTCGCAGATTGCCGCCATTACAAATAAAAAATAAATAATAAAAACAGCATAAATAAATTGCCATAGTTTGTAGATGCAATAACTTTTGCGCAAACCAATCAATATACGCTGATTGCGATTTTTTTTTTTTTTTCCTCAAAAATATTTAGAAGAATATATATCAGCCTAAACTGATGAATCGATTTTTTATATATTTTTTTTCTGGATATTTATTATAGCAAAAAGTAAAAAAAAAGTGTTTTATTTTAAAATTGTTGCCTTTTTTTTTTATATAGCACAAAAAATTAGAAACCACAGAGGTGATCAAATACCATCAAAACAAAGTTCTATTTGTGGAAAAAAAGGACGTAAATTTTGTTTGGGTACAACGTTGCACGACCGCACAATTGTCGGTTAAAGAGACGCAGTGCCGAATTGCAAAAAGTGCTCTGGTCAGGAAGGCGGTAAATCCTCCCGGGGCTGAAGTGGTTAAGGGTGTGCACACTTATGCAACCATATTATTAGTTTTTTATTTTCACTTCCCTCCACCTTTAGTTTGTTGTTCCACTGAGTTGTAGTTTATATGTCACATTAAAGGTGGAAAAAAATTCTGAAATTATTTATCTTAGTCTCATTTTTTTACATCACAGAAACCTGACATTTTAACGAGTGTGTTGACTTTTTTATCCACTGTATGCAGTGGGCAGTCATTAAAGTGATTGTCAACCTGTGACAACCACTTTAACCTACAGGTAAGCCTAGAATAAGGAGATATGCAGTGTTCTGCATGTGCCGATGTCATTTCGGCACATGCGCAGTGAAGAAACTGCCTCTGTGCCGTTTCTCCACTGAGACCGTGCCGTGACTGGCGGCTCCCGCACACGTGTGGGAGTGACATCACACGACTCCGGCCAGTCACAGAGCCGAAGATCGCAGCCCCGGACGGAAGAGGGGCAGAAGATGGACGCCACCAGCACAGGGGACAGCGATAGACGTCGCAGGCTTTGTTTGCAGGTAAGTGGGCACATAATGAGCTACTATGCGACACATAGTAGCTCATTATGCTTCTTTTTTTTTTTTTTTCTTTTTTTTTTTTCCACATCAGTCTTTCGCCAGTGAAATATTTATTCAGTCTGATTTTGTCATTTCAGTTCTGGCTACTTCACATCATTGTGGTAAAATATTTTCTTTTCCCTTTTCTTTTTTTTACCCCTTCCACTCTACCTCCTTCTCTCTTATCCTCCCTCTACCTTTATCACTTTTCCGTTACTTATACCTTTTATTAGACAATTACAAAACATAAAAACAAAGGGTAGATAGAGCTTCCAATCTCCTCTCTCGTTCTTGCTATATTCATTCACCCTCATACATCCGGAACACGCCTCAGTTACTGTTTTGATTTTAATATACTTGTGTTCTTACATTGCACTTATTGCTGCCGACCTCCCCTTCAACTACCCCCTGCCATTCCATTTATCCAGGGCTTCAACCTATCGCGATGCTGTTCGCTGTTTCCTCTTTTCTTACATATATGTTCTTCATTCACTACTATTTTATCCACTTCTTTAACCCAGTTTTTAGTCAGCGGGGGGTTTGCTGCCACCCAGTTCTTTGCGATTACTTTTCGTGCTATAAATAGGCACCTTACTATTGGTATTTGCTTTTTAAGTGGCATCTTATCTTTTGCAATATAACCCATTTTACACGACATTGGAGTTTTTTCTAGTTCAATCTCAAAGATTTTATTTATTGTTTCCATAATTTCTGTCCAGTAACTATGTAGTTTTGGACATCTCCACAATGTGTATAAGATTGCTATTCTCCTCACCACATCTAGGGCATTTTGAATCTGGCCTATACCCATATCTAAACATCCTCAGCGGTGTATGATATGTCCTGTGTATTAACATCAAGTGTGAGATTCTCTGGGATGGGGACATGGACACCACCGGTCCCAACTCCAGTATTCTCGTCCATTGCTCTTCAGTTATTCCTCCCACGTCTCTGTCCCACTTCTCCCTACATGTTAGCTCATTGGTTCCGTTCATTGCTGCCTCACTCAGCACTTCATAAATTTCCGATATTATTCCTTTTGCCTGATTTTCGTTTATTAGTTTTTCCATTTTATTTAGTTCACACCATTTTGGGATCTCATTATTGAACTGCCTCTCTATAGCGTGTCTTAACTGCAGGTACATGTAAAAGGATTTATTAGACAAGCTATACTCTTCTCTCATCTCTTGAAATGTTTTAATATTATCCTCTTTATACAGCTGGATTAGTCTTAACACTCCTTGATGTTCCCATTCCTTGTTGCGTTCCACTTTTAATGTTTCTTGTAGGTTACTATTATCCCATATTGGAGAGTGTGTTGTAAACCCTTGGTGTCCCAGTGCTTTCTTTATTTCTTCCCAAGTCTTGATGATTAGCCTACGAGTAGGGGTCTCATGTGGAAGTTGTCCTGCCTCTAATACTTCTGTTCCTGATCTGTGTTTTGTTTCATTCTCTATTAGTTTCATGTTTATATCCCCTTCTTCTGCCGTATTGCAGCCTCTCAGATGCACCGCCTGTGTTGCCAAAAAGTAGCTCCACGGATGCGGTATAGCCAGTCCTCCCTTGCATCTGGGGCGCTGCAACACCCGCAAACCTATCCTGGCCTGTCTCCCTTTCCATATTAGTTCTCTGAATATTACTTCTACCTTCAGAAACCAACCACATGGGTGCGTTCTGCATTACATATATCAGTTGGGGGAGCCATGTCATCTTGATTAGGTTGCATCTGCCGGCCACGGACAGCGGCAATCGTCTCCACACTCGACTCTTCTCTTTAAATTTCTTTATTAACTCTTCTAAGTTATCTTTAATATATTGTCTTGGGTTTTTAGTTATATTCACTCCTAGGTATTTAATTTTATCTGTCTGCTGTATGTTTGGATACCGCTTTCTGACTCGGGGCCTGCCCTTATCAATTGGCATTAAGTTTGATTTTCCCCAATTTATTTGCAGCCCTGAGATTTTCCCGTATCTCTCTCTCGGTCAGATCCAGGACTGATTCCAGGGTGGCCTGCGAGTCGCCTAGAAACATTAGGAGATCATCTGCGTATAGCGCTATTTTTTCCTCTCCCGATTTTCTTTGGAATCCCTTAATCTCCCTTGAGGCCCGGATGGCTATAGCTAGCGGTTCTATCGCTAGTGCAAATAGCATCGGTGACAGAGGGCACCCTTGCCTCGTTCCTCGTGCCAGTGAGAACGATTCTGATACTTGATTATTTGTTTTCACTCTTGCTCTTGGCCTTGCATAGAGCATTTTCAACCATCCCGTGAATTCTGGGCCGATGCCGAATCTGTCCATCACCTGCCATAAATAGTGCCACTCCACCGTATCGAATGCCTTATTTATGTCAAGTGCAAGTGTGGCTCTAGATCCTTCATTGAGAGTCAGTATTTGCATGTTCAAATACGCTCTCCTGATATTGGTATAAGTGGCCCGTCCTGGCATAAAACCTGATTGGTCTGGATGTATATATTTTGTTATTATTTCCCCAAGTCTTGCAGCAAGCACTCCTGCCAGAATCTTGACATCTGTGCCCATCAGGGATATTGGCCCATAGGATGTTAGATTCTGCTGGTCCTTTCCCTCTTTGGGGAAGACGATAATTGTTGATTCCTGCATTGAGTCAGGCAATCCCCCTTCTTCTTTCGCATTATTTAGCACCTTCAGTAGCATCGGGACCAGGGCCTTGCCATATTTTTTAATATTTCTATTGGTAGACCATCTGGTCCCGGCACTTTCTGGTTCGACATTTTTTAAAATTATTTCCCGCAGCTCCCGTTCAGACAATGGAGCCTCCAAGCTGTCCCTATCTTCAGCCGAGAGCTGCTGGATTTCCAATCCCTGCAGAAAATCCTGCGTCTCTATCTCTGAATTCTGTCCCTGCGTGCTATAGAGGGTTTCATAGAATTTCTTGAATTCTATATTTATTTCTTGGCTATGCGTTATGATTCCACCCCCTTCTGTCTTTATAGCGGCTATGCTATTCACTTGATTGTTACTTTTTGCCAATATCGCCAGTAAATGTCCTACACTTTCCCTCTCCTCAAAAAAATCCCTTTGTCTAAATCTTCTCCTATTTTCTGCTTTGTCTATCTGGAGCTGACGATATTTCACTTGTTCCTCGACCCATGCCGAGCGCTTCTCCTCTGTTGGATCTTCTATGTAAGACTTTTCCACTTCTGCAATTCTATGCGTTGCTATATTTTCTCTCTCCCTGATCTGCTTCTTGCTTTTGGCTATTTCTTGTATCATTATTCCCCGCATATAGGCTTCAAGGGAATCCCATACTATACCCAGTCTTGTAGTCCTATCGTTTCTACTTATGAATTCCTTTATCTGCTCTACTATCCCTTCTGGGTTCCTTATTGTTTCTAACCAGTGAGGATTCAGCTTCCACTCTCTATGGCCATGGTTTGCCCCTCGCTTTATCCCCACTATCAATGGGGAGTGATCCGAGATCCCTCTAGCCATATAACCAATGCTACTTAGTTGTTCCACCATTAAGTCATTCCCTAGTGCAATGTCAATCCTTGACAAGGGACCATGGGTCTTTGAGAAGCATGAATACTGCTGTTCCGTGGGGTTTCTCATCCGCCATAGGTCCTTCCAATCCATTTCATCTACTATCTGAACTAGTATATTCCTTTTATTAAAGCTGGCATATTTTTTACTTGGGTATCTGTCTAGCTTTTCACACATAACTCCATTGAAATCCCCTACCACCAGAATCGGAACCCTGGGTTTATCAGCGATAAATGCAATGAATTTGTACAATACATCGGGTTTAAAAGGTGGGGGAATATATATATTGGCTAATATACATTCTTTTCCGTCTATCACACAATGTAAAAAGATGTATCTACCCTCGCTATCTATCTTTGCTCTTTTACATGTGAATACTGCCCCTGTTTTTACCATTACACTCACACCTCGTGAATATGAGGTGTAGGTTGAATGGTACCGCAGTTGAAAGCTCTTGTATGTCAAATATCTAGTTGTTTCTTCTACTAGATGTGTCTATTGTAAGCACACTATTACTGCATCATATCATTTAATTGTTGCCAATATTGCTCCTCTTTTTTTTGTATCATTTAGTCCTCTTACATTCCATGAGCATACTCGCCATCCATCAGCCTGCATGTAGCCTAATCTTATCTTTATACCACCTAATCGTGTTTGACCGTTTTTTAATGTGTTTTTCCCTTGCAATATTTATTTTCCCATATATTCTGTATTGTGCTCTCGTAATTTCTTTCTGTATTGTGCTCCTTCTTTGATTCTTGCTTTCTATTAATGTGTCCCTCACTTTCACTCTTCGCTTCTCTGCAACTGTTCCATTCATTCTTCTCCCTCCCCTCGCCCCCCCCCCCCAGGGGGTCCGGGGTGGGCGTGCCTCTCACCACTTACACACACATGACCCCTTCTGGGTCCAACTGCTGGGCTTTTTTTTGTGACCAAGTCTACCCCCCTTTCCACTCTCCCCCACCCCCCCTAAACTCCCCCTGCCCCCCCTCCCTCCCTTACCCCCTTTCTCTGTGATCCTTTCCACTCCACTGTGTCCATAAGACCAACAAACACACACACAAAAATAAATAAACAACAAAAACTTTCATGCGGCTTCCTACTTCCTATCTCCCATTGCATATGATGTAAGGGTAATCTGCAGTATTTTGACTCGGCATCCTGCCTCCACTAGTGGCTTTTTCTATATTCCTCCCATTTTCAGGGGCCTCTCACTGTTCTTCTCTAGCCAATACAACGCCTCATCTGTTGTGTTGAAAAAAACAGTTTCTCCTCCTGCCACTATTCGCAATCTTGCAGGATATAGCATTGCATATGAGATATTTAGCTCTTGAAACTTTTTCTTTATGTCCACATATTTTGCTCGTTTCTTTTGTACTTCTGGTGAATAATCTGGATAGATTGAGATCCTGTTACCGTTGTACATTAGAGTCCCTTTCTCCCTCGCCTTCCGCAGGATCATTTCTTTGTCTCTGAAAAACAGGATTTTAATCAGTAGTGATCTCGGGTTTCCTCCTGGTGGGGGGGGGGGGGGGTCTAAATGGGACCCTATGTGCTCTTTCTATTGCAAAGAATGAGGAAAACACTTCCTTCCCGAAATTCTCGACTAGCCAGTTTTCGATCAACTCTATAGGATTCGATCCTTCGCTTATTTCAGGAAGTCCAACTATCTGCAGGTTGTTTCTTCTCAGTCTGTTCTCCATATCTTCAATTTTGGTTATATATGGGTCCATTTTTTTCGCCAATAACGGAATTTCTTTCTTTATTGGACTCAATCCTCAATTTGACTAATCCTTCCCTCCATTTCCATCATTCTTTCACGTGTTTTTTTGTGCGTCGTGCCTTATCAAGCTTATTTCCTCTTTGAGGTTTTTCAGTTGTTCATTCAGCCCCTGCATCATGGACTTACAAGAGTTTATCGCTTCTAGCACTTCCCTCATTGTTGGTTCTGTCGCTCCGTCCGTTTTTTCTTCCATAATTGATTGTGACAGTTCTAATTTCTGGTCCACTTTTTGTACTCGGTGGGTGCCCTCACCATCCCGCTAGCTCCTCCCACCAATACTGCGCCCAAGGCCCATGTGCTTGTTACTTGGAAGAGTGAAATAATGCGGCCAACGCTAGATTATCAGGCCCGTTCCCCTTAACTGGGCGGTGTGGAGGCTCCTGTCAGTCTACCCTACTGTGCGCCCTTAAAGTTCGTATCCCCCACCATGGGGGAGGAACACAACGTATTGCTGCTACAGCAGGAAAGCCCACCCTCTACTGCACAATATCTTAAGTGATGAGTCCAACAGTCCATCTATGCGGGGTGGCCAAGCAATTTATGGTTTGACGGCGTAGTCGGGGTGCCCTCTCACTGCACCCCTTTTACTGACAGTTTACAAATGGTCTAGATAGGCCTTCCGGCTATCCCGTGGCCAGGACTTCTCCTCGGGTACACACACAGGGAGCGGCAGGGAAAGAATACTTGTACTTTAGCTTTACTATCCAGGTGGTATCCGCCTTTGCTGATGGTATTCTACCGGGAATACGGCGTGTTATTCACAATTTAGAAAAGGGGTAGTGTTGCGGTTTGCTGAAATGACAACTTTCCTTGATATTAATCAGATAGAGAAACCACCGCTATGTTCCTTCAGGGTTTCAAACCACCATCCCTCCCTGTTATCACGCCTCACCTCCCCGTATTAGCCTGTGAGCCGTTTAATGGTAGGTTTGGATGGTAGTCTATTGGGCCTAGTCCTCTTAAATGAGCCATGTGTAGGCTCCTGTCAGTCTACCCCGCTGTGCACCTTTGAAGCTTGTATCCCCTGCAGTGGGGGGGAAACACAGCGTATTGCTGCTACGGCAGGAAGGTACACCCTATGCTGCACAGAATATTAAGTAGTACGTCCAGCAATTTATATTTTGGCAATATAGACGGGGTGCCCTCTCACTGCACCCCTTTTACTAGCAGTTTACAGACAGTCCAAGCAAGCCTTCCGTCTCTCCAATGGCCCGGATTTCTGCTTAGATACAAGCATAAGGAGCGGCAGAAAAAGAATACGTATATTTTACCATTACAGTCCAGGGGGTGACAACACTTGCTGATAGTATACAGCCAAGTGTACAGCGTGTTGCTCGCGGTTTAAGAGAAGGCAGTATTGCAACTTTTTAAGATGACGACTTTTCTTGATATTATCAATAGTGAAGCCACCGCAACGTACCTTTTAGGGTTTCCCCCTCAAGCCACCGTACCTTTATGTTGTTGTGCTGCGGCGGGGAGGCCCACCCTGTGCTGCACAGAATATTAAGTAGTCCGTCCAACAATTTGTGATTTAACAAAATAAGATGAACGGGATGCCCTCTCACTGCACCCCTTTTACTCACAGTTTACAGACAGTCTAAGCCAGCCTTCCCCCTCTCCAATGGCCCGGACTTAGGTACACACACAGGGAACGGCAGAAAGAAAGCACATGTATTCTAGCATTACAGTCCAGTCAAGGGGGTGGCAGCACTTGCTAATAGTTTACATCCAAGTACACAGGGTGTTACTCGCAGTTTAAAAGAAGGCAGTATTGCAGCTTTACAAAGAATGGCGACTTTTCTTGGTGTTATCAATAGAGAAACCACCACTACATACCTTTAGGGTTACCCCCACAAGCCACCGTACATCTATGTTGTTGTCGCACCTCACCGTTTTATCCTGTGAGCCGTTTGCTGGTAGGTTTGCTCCAGAGGTTGTCGCGGCTCCCTCTCTGTGCATTCCGCCCCGGGCGAGTCGGCCAGGCTGTATCCCCTGGCGAGGTGTCCGGATGTATCCGAGGTATCCGGCTTTCAGACGCCTCCTGGCAAGGTACCCGGCTAGGGAGAAGGACGGAATTATGCTTCTAATTTACAGGGGTATGTAGAGTATGGGTTTACTTCCTCTTTAAGTTGTTAAAGTGACAACTTTGTGTAAAAATAAATAAATGTAATTTCTCTTTCATTCATTGAGGGACGCAGCCTCTTAATCTTGACATGTGGGGTATGCACCTTTTACCAGGAGTAGACTAGGCAGAACATAGTTCAGACAAAAAGCAAAGCTAGCCCCTCCCAGGGGGCAGTCCGCACTCTGCATAACCCCCTCCGCCCTGCTAGCACTTCAATTTTATCTGCCTAGTGCAAGGAGTAGGACCTGGCTCCCTGCTGGGATCTGCAGTTCCCCAATTTCTTTGTTTTTCTCAAGCTATCTGATGAAGAATGCAATCAAGCAGCCGGCTGGGTGACAGGCTGGAGATACTTAGGTCCAGGTAGTCTCCCCAGCGCGGCCGATGGATGCTAGCCATCCCTTAGCTGCTTGCGGGGTCGGCCGCATCGGGTCCCATTCCGTGCAGGGCGTCCGCCAGGTTAAACGCCCCGCCAATGCAATGAGTGACCGGGCTGTGGCTCGCGTCGAGGTGTCGCATGGTCACCTGTAGGGGCGGCAGGTCTGTCTCGGGTGGCTACCCCCGTTTGGAAGGGTGAGTACGCTTTCCCCCTCCCCCCCTTCGGGGGTGCAGAGTGGGGGGCTGACGGGTGTCTCCCCCCCCCCCCCTGACTGGGGGTGGGTGGGTTCCTCTCCCCACTCTCTCCTCCTCCCCCCCCCCCATCCTGCCATATCCCGCCTCCGTTTCCTGCTGTTCTGGGTCCCCTGGCCAAGCGGCGGTCATCTCCATTTTTTCGGGGCCGGCCACCACATTGCCGTAGTACGGCCATTTTGTGGCGGTCTTGGCCGCTAGTGACCGCTCGGCGGCCATTTTTATTTGGTCTCCTGATGGGCAAAAGCATGTGCTTTGGCGCCGTTTCCTCCTTCTGGTCGGCGCGGCCGGCACATGTGGTGGGATCTCAGCAGCAGCAGCAGTGGAGGCAGAAACGGCAGGAGTGCAGACGTTCAGCAAGTATAACTGGCTTCTCCCTGGGGTGCTGGTGGTGGCGCAGTGCGGGTCCTCCTGTGTATTTCCGGGCCGCTGTGCGGGGCAGCTGAGGGGTGGCATTGTGGCGGGTTTTCGGCTTGTAGGCCTCGCAACTGTCCCGGGGGGTGGCGCAATGGCGGCTGAACCAGGGGTGTCTGTTCCAGAAGTCTCTGCTGAGGCTCCGGCGGCGCTGGGACCTGTAGTCCCACAAGATAAGCTAACTTCAATTCTGGAAGAATTTCTTGCCCGGGTGGAACCGGTCCCTGGTAGGGGGGTTGCGAAGAAGTGTCCACCCCCTCCCCCATCCTCTTAGGAGGATTCTGAGCCGGAAGGGGGCTATGTGGTCACAGGGACCCCCATGGATCTGTCAGATGGGGAATTGGACCCTTCTGATGGCGAGGAGGAGCAGAGGGCCACTGTAGTGCGGGAAAAGGCGTTGGTGGGCTCCCTGGTGGCTGCCGTCCGCGAGACACTGCGTTTGGGCCAGGCTGGGACGTCGCAGGAGGTGGCTTACACCTTTTAGGTCCCACAGGCCGGCTCGGGCTCCTAAGGTTTTCCCTTATGTGCCATATTTTGATCAGTTTGTCTATAAGGAATGGCAGCGTCCTCAGAATTTGTTTGAATTACCAAAACGCTTTTCTGTGCGCTATCCTTTTGAGGATAGCTTGTTGCAACAGTGGGTGTCCCCCATGGTAGACCCGCCGGTGGCCCGCCTGAACAAGGCTACCACTATCCCTATGGAGGGTTCTCCATCTTTTAAAAATCCAGCCGACAGGCGGATGGAGTCGGTTTCCAAGGCTATGTTCCTGGTGGCGGGGGCGGCCATGCGGCCAGTACTGGCGTCAGCAATGGTGGCACTTTCGCTCATGCAGCGGGCGACAGTGTTGCACAAGGATTTGGGGGACGTCGTGGTTCCTTCGGAGTCGGTGCAGCTGGCTGACCAGCTGGCGCAGGGTTTCAGGTACCTCTGCGACAAGGCCTTGGACGTAGCTCCCATGCTGTCAAAACTGGCAGTTTTTGTGATCATCATTAGACGGCTGCTGTGGCTGCAGTGCTGGTTGGGTGACCATGCGTCGAAGAAAGGTCTCGCGGACCTGCTGTTTCAGGGCGGTCGGCTGTTTTGGGGCTTCCCTAGATGAGATCATTAAGGATTTCACAGGGGGGAAGAGTACCTTTCTTCCGGAAACCCAAGCGGCGGGAGCAACACCAAAAATGGGGTCCTTCTTTCTCTACCCAGAAGCGTTTTTTTCGTGCGCAATCGCAAGGTACAGACCTTTGTGTGCAGAGCAAGGGATCCTTTGGCAGACACCGTGGACGCCCTTGTGGCTCCTTGGTCTCGGTACCGGCTCCTTTAAGCCTTCCCTCCTCTCAAGCTTCTTCCGCGCCTGTTGCGCGGGATAGAAGTGGAAGGGATTCCGGCTGTCCTTGTGGCTCTGAATTGGCCTCTGTGTCCTTGGTACGCCGACGTGGTGCAGATGGTAACGTATGTTCCCTGTCGGCTTCCGCTACGCCCATTCTGCACCCTGCTTTACACTCGCTGGCTTTGACAGCCTGGCTATTGAGTCCCAGGTATTGAGGGATAGGGGGGTCTCTGAGTCAGTGATCCCCACCATGCTTAAGGCATGCAAGTCCACGTCACGCAAGATTTATCACTGCACCTGGAATGCTTATATTGCTTGGTGCGAGGCAGGGGGGTGGAACCCCTGTTCCTTTTCAGTGGCTCGTGTGCTGGCCTTTCTTCAGCAAGGCCTGGATCAAAAACTGGCATTGAGTACCCCCGAGGGGCAGATTTCTGCCCTAGCAATTCTTTTCCAGTGTCCGTTAGTGACGCACTCTGATTCGTACATTTGTACAGGGGGTACATCATGTGGCCCCTCAGGTGCAGTCGCCCCTGGCGCCGTGGGATCTGAACCTGGTACTTTCAGTACTGCAGAAGCCGCCATATAAAAAGATCAGAGACATTTCTTTGCAGTTGCTCTCACAAAAGGTGGCCTTCTTGGTGGCCATCACATCCGCCAGGTGGGTGTCTGAGTTGGCGGCTTTGTCTTGTAGGTCTCCCTACTTGGTCTTGCATAAGGACAAGGCAGTGCTGCGTCCATCTCCTTCATTTCTACCGAAGGTGGTTTCTTCTTTTCACATTAATGAGGACATTGTCCTTCCTTCTTTGTGTACGAGCCCATCACATCCTAGGGAGGTTGCTTTGCACTCCTTGGATGTGGTTAGGGCTCTGCGGGTGTATTTGAAGGCCACGGCCTTCTTCCGGAGGTCGGACGCCCTGTTTGTGGTGGCCGATGGACCTAGCAAGGGGCTGGCGGCCTTGTCGGCCACTATCTCTCGTTGGATAAGACAGACTGTGACCCGTGCATATGAGGTTCGGGGTCAAGAACCCCCTTTTCCGGTCACGGCTCATTCCACCAGAGCGATTAGTACTTCCTGGGCTTTCCAACACCAAGCTTCGGTGTCTCAGGTGTGCAAGGCTTCCACTTTGACCTCTGTGCACGACTTTGCTAAGTTTTACAAAGTTGTGTCAGCACCTGCAGATGCTGCTTTTGGCCACAAAGTTTTGCAGGCGGTGGTGTAGGCGCGTCTGGTGCCTCCTGGAGAGTTTTCCATTGGGTATAGTTGTTGTTGTGTTTCCCACCCCTCTTTGGTTGACACTGCTTTGGGACGTCCCCACATGTCAAGATTAAGAGGCTGCGTCCGTCAATGAACGAAAGAAAAAATAGGATTTTTTGACTTACCGTAAAATCCTTTTCTCTGAGTTCATTGACGGGCGCAGCACCCACCCCTCTGTGTTCTGAGTTTGTACTGCTTGTTACGAACTGAAGTGCTAGCAGGGCGGAGGGGGTTATGCAGAGTGAGGACTGCCCCCTGGGAGGGGCTAGCTTTGCTTTTTGTCTGAACTATGTTCTGCCTATTCTACTCCTGGTAAAAGGTGCATACCCCATATTTCAAGATTAAGAGGCTGCGTCCGTCAATGAACTCAGAGAAAAGGACTTGACAGTAAGTCAAAAAATCCTATATTTCCAAAATCTTGTGGCAAAAAATAAAATCTTCAAAGGACTCAAAATGCCTCTCAGCAAATAGCTTGGGGTGTCTATTTTCTAAAAAAGGATCATTTGGGGGGTGTTTGAACTGTCCTGGTATTTTATGCCCAATATTAGAAGCTTTTGCCACACATCACCCATTATTTTAATCACTGGAAGACTAAGCCTTTACTGAAACTTTTTGTTTACATGTAAAAATCAGTAATTTTTTCTACAAAATGATTTTGAATCCCCAAACGTTATATATTGTTTTAAGCAGAAGCCCTAGAGAATGACATGGAGGGTGTTGACATTCTTTATATCACACGGTTTTACCAATTTAAAAAATGGCACTGTTTACATCTGGCAAAACTGGAAGTGATGAAATGCTTATTGCTTCTGGTTTCTTAGACCAGTCTTTTTCAACCAGGGTGCCTTAAGGTTTCTTCAGTGGTACCATGGCAAAATGCCTAAAAAATGTCCCAAAATTGTATACAAACTGGAGGTTAATGAAACCTGCCTTTTAGTTACAAAAAGCCACATGTTTTAATTGTACGCCATTACAACCTTCCAGCTGCCAACATCCTAACGACCAATGACAACATCAGTTGATAAGGAGGGGATGTCAGTTGCCTGCATACCATCCTTGTTTGACCCTCCCTTGCCTCTCTCCATCAGCTTTAGAGTCTCATTAGCTAAGTGATGGAGAAAAACTGAGTGAGAAGAGAAACATTGGAATACTAATCAGTACCAGTTTGTTAAAGTGTATTTGCTTTGGAAGAATAAATTACCTTTAACGTTGGGTGTCCTGTGTTTATTGATGTTGCTGTATTATGACTCCCCTATGCCATTTGATTGAGCGTGTTTAATGTTAGTGCCTTCTCTATGCATTACTATTTGTGCGCTGATGGGTTCCCCACTTCTGAAGCTGGCCTTTTCTTCGCCCTTTTTTCTTTGACAGGAGTGACCAGACAAAGTCGCAGGTCCTCCACTAGTTATGCAGTTATGGCTGTACCTTTCTCTTTCGTTGGACCTGCAAGGGCTCTATTCTATTTTGGCATGGCTGGGACGTTAAACCCATCGAGTGAACTCATGTACGCAGCTTAGTTTTCCCCCAAAGGTTTGGGATGAGCTAATCGGTTCTGTTGTCTGTTTAATTGGCTGCCCTGTGGTGGCCTGGGCAGGTTCCCTGGACCACCTCACTGTGTGGTTGCAGTGAAACAGCCTCACTTGGGAGATGTCTCGTCTGACTGTATATCTTGCCTACCTGCATCAAGTTTTTGTCCCCCACCTTTGGTTCTATTGGGGTCCTGAGAACTGGCCTGGGGTCACCACTTGGAGGCTAGGGTCTCTGTCCATTAGCTGATCTTTAGCTACCATCTCAGTTGAAGTGGTGTATATTACCTGTATGTGTGTATTTGTTTTTGCAAGAGTATCTGGAGGTATCAGAGCACTAGTCCCTTCACATCTCTCTACAAAAAAAATATGTGACCACAGAGAAGTTAACGTCAAAAGTACCACATATTTGAGCCTCAGGGGTGTAGCAACAAATAGTGAATTTGAAACCACTTAAAATTGCAAAAAGTTTTTGACACAAAGTCCATGTATAATACAAAAAGAAAAAACAAATCAAACCAACCTCCACCTTTCACCACCTAAAAAATAGACAACATTATCTAAAAACCCAAAATAGTGCATCTAGACATAATACATACCTCCAGTCAGTCCTACAGATAACAAATAGTTGTTGGGGACTGAATTAATATTCCACCAATAGATAGCCTGAAGCGGAATTATGCACCTTAAGGGAAATAGTATATGGGTTAAAAACTATTAAGCATAAGACCTCAAATGTGGCCAAACTTGGTCTTTAAAGTCACTCAGGCAAATCTATCCGACATGCTCACTCAGTCTGAGTTTGTGCGGACCTCAGGGGACTCCTGGCTAACTACTTTTCCTAGAACTACAGGGATGATTCCCTGTGGGCATTGTCAGATTTTTAAATTTGTTGAGTGCACCGAGACGTTCACTGATGCGGACAATTTGAAAAAGATCAAGAGCCAAATTAATTGTGCAACCAGTAGACTAATCTATTGCTTGCAATGTCCATATAATAAAATCTATGTAGGTAAAATGAAGCTGCAGCTTCGTGTCCGCATAGGTGAGCATCTCGGTGACATCAAACATAAATAACTGAAAAGTCCCTTGGCGCAGCACTTTCTCCTTCACCATCAATCAAAAACAGATGGGCTGAGGGTGAAGGGGATATATGCTTTGAAGCTCAGGAAAAGACCAGGAGATTTTGATAGTCCTCCTTAACCACTTCAACCCCGGAAGGTTTTACTCCCTTAACCACTTCAGCCCCGGAAGGATTTCACACTTTAGGACCAGAGCCCTTTTTGCGATTCGGCGCTGAGTCGCTTTAACCACTTCAGCCCCGGAAGGATTTCCAGCTTTAGGACCGGAGCCCTTTTTGCGATTCGGCGCTGCGTTGCTTTAACTGAAAACTGCGCGGTCGTGCGACGTTGTACCCAAACGAAATTTGCGTCCTTTTTTTCCCACAAACAGAGCTTTCTTTTGGTGGTATTTGATCACCTCTGCGTCATTTC
>BLSH010203491.1:216094-228732 GCA_018402905.1 Glandirana rugosa
TATACGCCTGAGTACGCTGAGGGGACAAACCAAGTCAGCGTATCTCAGCACCAAACAGGGGAGTCGCATGAGTCCGCATATGTTTGTGGACCGCTTAGACCCCCTAGGTCCCCTAGGGCTTACCCTTATGATCAGGTGTTTGAACAAGCAATGTTCAAGGAATGGCGTAAGCCACCAAGTTCCTTGGCTTTGCCTAAAAGCTTTGCTGTTCGCTACCCCTTTGAGGAAAGCTTTACTAAGAGATGGGCTTCCCCGGTGGTGGGCCCTGCCGTGGCTCCTGTGAATAAAGCAACCACCATCCCCTTGGAGGGGTCGCCATCCTTTATAGAGGCGGCCGATCGCCGCACAGAGACAGTGTCTAAAGCACTATTCTTGTTGGCTGGGTCAGCCATGCGGCCAGCGCTAGCAACTGCTATGGCGGCACAGTCTCTTCGTGAGCACGCTGCCACACTGTGCACTAGTTTGTCTGGTGAATATGCACAGGCTGAAGTACAGCGAGTACAACATTTGGAAGAGGGTCTCCGCTACATATGCCGTGCTGCTTTGGATCTTCTCCCCATATTGTCAAAAATGTCTGTCTGTTCAGTTGTTATCAGGCGGGTGCTGTGGCTCCGCTCTTGGTCGGGCGACCAGGCTTCAAAGAAAGCTCTGGCAGACCTGCCCTTTCAGGGAGGGCGTCTCTTTGGCCCACAGTTGGAAAAAATAATTAAGGATTTCACGGGAGGGAAGAGTACTTTCCTTCCAGAGCCGAAGCGACGAGATCGTCGTCGTAGGCAGGGTCCTGTCTCTTCTGGTCAGAAGAAGTTTTTTCGGGCGCCCGGCCCAGCGGCTGCCTCCGCATGATGGGTTGCCCCCACCCGCCTCACGGGTGGGGGGCCGGTTTCTGGGGGTTGCAAGCTCTGCTCCCAGAAAAGTCCTTCCCCTCAAACTTGAGGCTCCCGCAGGAGCGTCGGGGGGTGCTTCTAGGCACCGGTCAGGCGCTCAGCAGTCAGAAGTCATCATTAACGCTGGCTTGCCGGCTGGAGTACCTAGGTCTGTTTCCGGATATGGTACAGACAGGGGTGTTCCTAACACCGAGCAAGCGTCTAACGCTTCAGGCTGGGTGAACCCTGTGATTGCGCCAGTGGTTCTCCTCACGGTTCTGTATGCGGGTGTTGGGGCTCAGGGTGTCGACTTGCGAAGCGATACCTTACGCCCAGAACACTCGGCTCCTGCGAGAGGCAATGTTGTCGCGGTGGGACAAATCTCCTCTATCCCTGGACAGGCCGATCAAGTCGGAGTGTCAGTCCCGGGATCCCTTGGTTTGGGCGATTCAGGTTCCTGCCCTACAGGGGGGGAGAAGTGGTCCTCCCCTCAATTGGTCGATGTAGGCTCATTCCACCAGGGCAGTTAGTACTTCCTGGGCGTTTAGACACCAGGCTTCGGTGTCTCAGGTGTGCAAGGCAGCTACTTGGGCCTCAGTGCACACGTTTGCTAAGTTTTACAAAATTGATGTTTCGGCATCCTCGGATGCTGCTTTTGGCCGCAAGGTGTTGCAAGCGGCAGTATAGGCACGGTTAGCACCGCCTGAGAGGGTGTTTTTCTGTTGGGTACAGTTGTTATGATTTGCCCACCCCTCTTGATTGGCACAGCTTTGGGACGTCCCCATGTGTCATAAGAAGGCTGCGTCTGTCAGTGAACGGAAGAGAAAAAGGGATTTTTTGTGTAACTTACCGTAAAATCCTTTTCTCTGAGTTCACTGACAGACGCAGCACCCACCCCTCTGCGTTGGTTTTGTATGGCTTGTTACGAACTGATGTGCTGTACAGAGCAGGGGGATTATATGCTAAGGTGAGGACGGCCCCCTGGGAGGGGCCAACCTACACTTTTGTTTGTTTTGTCTAGGCAACTACAAAAAATCCCTTTTTTTACGCCTTAGAAAGCCTGAAGGCGGTGATTCATTTTCAGGGTCCTGTACGCAGCTTGGCTTCCAAAAATTCTCACACATGTGGTATCCCCATACTCAGGAGAAGCAGCAGAATGTATTTTGGGGTGCAATTTCACATATACCCATGCCATGTTTGAGCAATAAATAATTTAGTGACAACTTTGTGTAACAAAAATTGTCATTTTCCCCAAACTTGTGGCAAAATATAAAATATTCAATGGACTTAACATGCCTCTCAGCAGCTAGCTTGGGGTGTCTACTTTCTAGAAAATTACTTTCAACCCCAAACATTATATATATTTTTTTAAAGCAGAGGCCCTACTGATTAAAATGGTGGGTGTAGCAATTGTTTTTTTGTTTTTTTTTCACAAAGTATTTGCACTGTGATTTTTCAAACACAATTTTTTGGGCATAAAAAAAAAATAACTCTTTATTTTAATGCATAAAAACACACTGTATTGCCCAAGTGTTTGGTAAAATATAAAATATATATATAAGATATACTAGCCTCCTATAGACAGCATCCCACATTGATCTAGCGTTTGCCAATCCAGTGTAATCGAGGCATCATATTTGCCTAGCGGCTTATCAGATCACTGCCCCTTGGCTATAGTACTACGCTCTCCTGCCTCCCGAAATGCTGCTCTGTGGCGGCTGGGGCCCCGCTGGGTCTCTCACCCAGATCTTGACAAAATTCCACCGTTATATTGGCTGGGTTTTGGGAGCATAATGTGGGGTCCTCCTCTCCTAAAAATTTTTTGGGATGCATTTAAGACGTTTACGAGAGGGAAATACATCTCTGCCATAGCTGCTATTACAAGGAAACAAAAGGCTACCGCTCTTTCTACAGCAGTCTGTTACAGATCACACCATGAGGTATACTTCAGACCCCACCTCTACTAGTTTTGACCTTATGATGGCTGCTCAAAGGGAATTGGAAATTCATCTTGTGGAGGTCACTAGACTTGACATGTATAAAAATAAGCAGCGTGTCTTTCAGCAGGGGGACATAAATGGCCGGCCATTGGCCACGATGGCTCTACATGACCAAACGCCTACGTCTATTTCTGAACTTACCCTCCGATTTTCGGCCAAGTGCTATGCAGGGTCTTTTGGATAGTTTGGCGCTTGGTTGGCTCTCGGACAGGGAGAAGGAGGCGTTGGTACGGCCCTTTACAGCCTTAGAGGTGCTTAATGCAATCCAATCCTTCCCCTTTGGAAAGGCACTAGGCCCTGATGGCCTTCCAATTGATTTTTACAAGGCTTACAGTGAATTATTGGCTCCACTCTTGGCCACTCTTTATGCTCACTGTCTTACTGAGGGGAAGTTACCTGCATCTCTGTACCTTGCCTATTTGACTCTTATTTACAAGCCTCCTAAAGATCCTTACAAAGCTACCAGCTCTCAGGCTATATCCAATGTTGTCCTCTGTAATAGATTAGGATCAAATTGGTTTTATGCCCCGAAGAGCCACAGATGTTAATCTCCGTAGACTGCATACAAATATTCAGGCCCAACATCTGAACACAGGTACACAAACAGTGGGGTTACGTACCTGGGTTGTGAGCCTGACGGTAGAGGGAGATCTCTCATACAACTCCGGCTCCCGGACCGCTGGTAGTGGGAACAGCAGTCACAGGAGCACGGCAGGGTAAGAGTGTCTGTTAGGCCAGTAGCAGTAGTCAGCCAGTGGGCTTCCGATGAGTTGGTAGAGCTGTGCAGAGCTGGGTGCTGTGGCAGACTGGATGGACAGCAGAGCTGAAAGCTGTGGCAGACTGGATGGACAGCAGAGCTGGAGCTGTAGCAGAGCTGGATCTGTAGCAGACTGGATGGACAGCAGAGCTGGATCTGTAGCAGACTGGATGGACAGCAGAGCTGGATCTGTAGCAGACTGGATGGACAGCAGAGCTGGATGCTGTAGCAGACTGGATGGACAGCAGAGCTGTAACTGTAGCAGACTGGATGGGCAGCATAGCAGGAGGCTGTAGCAGACTGGATGGACAGTCAGTCGGGCTTGGTTCGGCAACAGCAGGCAAAGGAAGGTCAGGTCACAAGCCAAAGTCAAATCGTGGATCAAACAGATAATCAGGAAGCAGAAGCAGGGTCGAGGCAAGCCGGGGTCAGGACAGGCAGCAGAGAATCGTAAGGTAGGAGGCAGGCTGGATCAAGGTCACAGAGTATCACAGATTTCAGGGGCTCACACAAGCTGCAGAACAAACAGCAATGAGACTCTGCAACAGCTTGGTTTAAATAGGCTGCTCAGAGTGCTCATCAGTGACAGGTGTGCGTGCCGCAGCGCGAGTGCGCATACGCGCGCCCCGCTATGCTAGTGCGCATGCGTGAGCGCCATGATTGCGCTCCTGCTGTACGGGCTTCATGACAGGTGGCCTCATTGGATATTGAAAAGGCCTTTGACACTGTGGAGTGGCCATTTCTGTGGGAAACATTATGCAGAGTGGGTTTCCCCTATGGTTTTCATCAAATGGTTACAGGTGAGTTAGTTGCCCTACATCATCAGTAAGAGTGGGAGGGAATCTCTCTACCCTTTCGGCTATATAGGGGAACTAGACAGGGCTGTCCTCTCTCTCAGGCTTTATTTGCTATAGCTATTGAACCAGTGGCCGAGGCACTTCGTACCTCCCCACTTGTCAGAGGTCTTTGTGTTGCCTTGCTGGATGAGAGGGTCACCCTGTACGCAGATGACATGCTGCTTTTTCTAAATGATGCAGGTCCATTGTTACAGGGGGCCCTACAGGTTTTAAACTCTTGCCACGATTATGGGACTAAAGGTCAATTGGTCTAAATCTTTGCTTTTTCCAATTGACCAGTCCGCTAAGACTACAGCCCCCTTGGATACTCCTCTGCAGTGGGGTAGATACTTTTAAGTATTGTTAGTTTTTTCCAAGGCCACAGATTTCCTCCCTTTGAATTTAACCCCGGTTTTGCAAGAAATGAGGATTAAGTTGAAGGCATGGGAGAGTTTACCTTTGTCTTTGCTGGGTCGCATTAAAAATGAAATTTGTCCCAAAGCTTTTATTATTTTTTCAGGCTTTCTCCACAGTGGCTGCCTAAACCTTTTTTCAATAAGTTGAATCAGACCTTTTCATCTTTCCTTTGGGGACCTAAGCCGCCCAGGTATAAATTGTGCGCCTTGATGCGACCATGTCTGCAAGGTGGTATGGCTTTTCCTGACTGTCATAAATATTTTGCTGCACAATTGGTGACTGTGGCCTGGTGGCTAAACCCAGACCTGTTCAATTCATCCACAAGCTTGGAGGCTGCAGTAGTAGAATCCCTGGAGACCCCTAAAATTTTGGTCTACAGAGGACCCTGGGCCCCTTGTGAACTAACCCCCTGCATGCTCACTACCTTGCGGGCTTGGAGGGTGGGATTAGCGAGTGAGAATTACGCATAAACAGCAGTCTCTCCTAACGCGCCGATTTGGATAAACCCTAACCTGTCACATATTTATAAGGTATTGGACCCCTGTTCGTGGACGAAGTATGGTGTTAAAATAATGTCACAAATAGGGTCACATCAATCGTTGGTTCCCCTATCTCAACTTTCATCTTTGTATAATGTTCCTACATACTGCTTTTTTCATTATCTACAACTTTCCCACGCCTTTACAACGCAATTTCCACAGTCCTGCATGATTATCCAATCGGGGCTGGAACAAGTAATTCAAACAGAATGTGAGAAGTCAGCCTCCCACCTCTATTCTCATCTTATATCTGCATTTTTGCCGCCGTTAATGAAGCTCAGGGCTCGCTGGCTGCTTGACATTGCTACATTGGACAATGACGACTAGGACGACATTTGGGATTTCCCTTTTAAATCTTTTGTCTCCATACATGGTAGGAACGATCGTCTCCGCGCCGGCAGCTGGGGGATTCCAGAACGAGGCTTGGCTGCACTGGTCGGGGTTTGAAGACATCACCCCACTGCGACCAGTGCAGCCAAGCCTCGTTCTGGAATTCCCCGGCTGCCGGCACGGAGACGATCGTTCCTACCATCCACAAACGACTCCACTAACGGACGGTTCCACGAACGGACGGCCCCACTGACGATCCCATCCGCACGGATGACTAGCTGCTTACTAGGTCTCGGGGGAACTGATGCCATACTCTTCACCGGTTGAGTATTCTCCTGGTTCCATGTGCCATACCCTTTTTTAGTCATGTGAGTAGCCAATTGGCTGATGTCTTTTTAATAAAATGTCTTACGGTTTACACTTAAAGGCGCCTCCTTTTTGTTTCTTGTTTAAAGACAAAAACATAGTGAGTCAGAAATCAGTCACCAGTGTAACAGAGTCTCACTAGTCTTTCCCTTGCCTGTTTTCTTGAAGAGAGGTAAATTACCCATGGTCACTATATGCGCTCAAAAGTTTGATTGGGACACGTCAGCACCTTTTTGGCTTGTCTCTTCCCAGCTCAGTTAGGTGAGGTTAACACCATACACCAAATTAACATAAATATGGTACTGAGGATACCCCCAAGTTGCATGCAAGTATTCACATATTGAGGGCATAACCATTAGTTGGCATTGAATGACAACAGTCCCATTTCCCCTTTTCTTCACCTGTCTTGACAATATTTTGGTACCTTCCTCTGAGCTGCTCTATTGTTGAAATTTCTTTTTCTCCTACATTCACTGACAGACGCATCTCTAAATGACATGTGGGTTTATGCTTGTCCCACTAGGAGTTAACTAGGCAGGGAAAAGAACAGCTGGCCCCTCTCGTGGGGCCATCCTCTCTTCCCACATAAACCGTCCACATAGCCTAGCTCAGCAGTTTCAATGCCTAGTTTGCAAGGAGTTGACCTGGCTTCCCTTTAGGGGAATTACGGTCTTGATTATGACCGTCTTTTTTCTTATTTTTATTTTATTTTTACTACTTCTATCAAGCAATTGATCTGCTATCAAGAAGCCAGCCGGGGCATAGAGAGTCGCATGGATTCTGCACTTTCCCCGGCCTGGCCGACCGATGCGAGCCAGTCCCGCGGTATGGGGACCCACCGCATGGTGCCCGTTCCGTGCGGGCGGCCTGGGGTGAACCCCATCTGAGCCCAATCCCGAATTGCGATTCGGGTAGGGCGATTTCTGGCTGGCAGTGACCGTCCAAGCAGGGGCGGAAGGGCTGCGAATGGGTGGCTACCCACTGTGCTCATCAGGAGTGGTGAGTGAGAGTTCCTTCCTTCCCCCTTTTCAGGGGCAGAGGGGGGACCGACGTTTAAAAAAAAAAAAAATTCTGGGTAGCCGCTGCCAGGGGCGTGTGGGCCCCTTTTCACCCCCTCCACACTCCCCCCCCGCACCACACCCTATCGTTGGCACCGTCCGTTTGAATTTTCGCCGCCATGCAGCAATCGGCCGCCATTTTGCAGGGGACCGCCGCCATTTTGCCGTAGCCGCGGACATGCTGGGCCTATGGAGCTTTCCCTCTAGCGCTCAAAGCAGCCATTTGCGGTACTGCACGTTCCCTGCAGGTGGGTTTCGGCCTCTAGTGTTCATCGGCGGCTATCTTGGTGTCTCCTGCTACTGCAAAAACATGTTTAAAACGTTTTGTTTTCTCTTTGGAACAGTGTGTGCTCCTGACGGCGCGGCTCTTCTGACGATCATCACAGGTTATAGGCAGCAAACAGCAAGTATAGCTGGGCCCTCCTGTGGGTGCTGGTGGCGGCGGGTGCAGTCCTCCTGGGTTCCCTGGTGCGCTGTGGGGCGGTGGTGTGCGGCTCTGTGGGGGTGCCTCAAGTTTTGGTATTCACCTGTGTGTTACTAAGAGTTCAAGGGGAAGAACGATGGCAGACTATACTGCTGAACCTGCTGAGGAGGAATCGGTGACGGCGCAATCTGCACAAGGGGCTTTTTTGGACCAGCTGCGGGCGGTCTTTAGTGAATTTCTCCCCCGTGCGGATGTCGCCCAACAGGCCCCCAAGAAGCGTCCTCCTCCCCCTTGTTCTTCATGGGAGGATTCTGATCCGGAAGTGGCCTCTGGGGTCACAGGGACCCCAGTGGACCTATCTGATGGTGAACTGGGTCCCTCTGATGGAGAAGAGGATCAGGGGGCAACAGCTGCGCGTGAAAAAGTGCTGGTTTCCGCCATTATCGCTGAAATTCGCACGTCGTTGCGATTGAGCCAGGATGGCGAATTGCAAACCTCTGCGTATGTGTGTGGGTCCTCCAGGCCCCCTAGGGCCCCCAAGGCTTACCCCTATGATAATTTTTTTGATCATTTTATTTATCGTGAATGGCAGCATCCACAGCATTCTTTTTCGCTGTCCAAGCGGTTCGCTGCTTGCTACCCCTTTGAGGAAAGCTTTTTGATAAAATGCGAGTCGCCTGTGGTGGACCCGCTGGTAGCTCGCCTTAATAAGGCGACGACCATTCCTCTGGAAGGGGCTCCTTCCTTCAAGGACTCCGCTGACAAAAAGACAGAGGCACTGTTAAAGTCGCTCTTCCTGGTGGCAGGCTTTGCTCTGCGGCCAGCTCTGGCGTCCGCCATGGCGGCACAGTATCTGTCTGAGCGTATGGCGGAGCTCCAGAATGATCTGGACTGCGGCCGCCTGATGGATGCGCCGCAGAGGGCTGATTTTTTGCACCAAGGTTTCAAGTACCTTTGTGATGCGGCTGTTAATTTACTGCCTATGTTATCCAGAATAGCGGTGTTTGCCATTATCCTCAGACGGGTACTCTGGTTGCGTTCTTGGTCCGGTGACCATGCTTCCAAGAAAGGTCTCGCAGACCTTCCCTTTCAGGGTGGACGTCTATTCGGTCCACGGCTGGATGCGATCATTAAGGATTTCACAGGAGGTAAGAGCACCTTCCTCCCGGAGCCCCAGAGGCGTGAGTTTCGCCGTAGACAGGGGCCCCCTACCTCGGGTCAGAAGAGGTTTTTTCGCGCCCCGGGCACAGCAGGTAAAGGGACCCGTCCCGGTAAGGTCGCTGCAGGGGCAGGAAAACGGCAGTGGCAGCGCAAAACCGAAAAGGCAGAGGACAATCCCTCCTCAGCCTGATGGGTTGCCCCCACCCGGGCTTTGGGTGGGGGGACGTCTCCTGGGGTTCGCAGACCGGTGGCTTGCTCACATTCCCGACCGTTGGGTTCGGGAAGTGGTGTCCACCAGGTACAGGATAGAGTTCAACACTCTACCCCCAGACAGGTTCTTCCCATCGAACTTAGGGCTCCCGCAGGCATGCTGGGAGGCCCTCTTTGGGGCTGTACATGCACTCTTGGACCAAGGTATGATCGTGCCAGTGCCTCCAGCGGAGAGGTTTCAAGGTTTTTACTCAAACCTGTTCGTGGTCCCCAAAAAAGGGGGGGGGGTCCGGCCAGTACTGGACCTGAAGGCCCTGAACCGGTATGTCAGGGCGCGGAAATTCTGGATGGAATCTATCCGCTCGGTTGTGGCCGCCCTCCATCAGGGGGGATTTCTGGCATCTCTGGACATCAGGGATGTGTACCTATTTGTCCACGGCATCAGCGCTTCCTTCGCTTTGCAGTGGGAGACCTCCATTATCAATTTGTGGCACTCCCTTTCGGTCTGGCCTCAGCCCCTCGAGTTTTCACAAAACTGGTAGCTCCCGCATTGGTGTTGCTGCGACAGAGAGGCATTGCGGTAGTAGCCTACCTAGACGACCTGCTCCTGCGAGCGGAGTCTGCCTCATCTCTGGAGGAGAATGTGAGAATCACAATGACCTCGCTGCAGGACTTTGGCTGGTTGCTCAACCTGCAGAAATCGACGGTGTCTCCATCCCGTCGCCTGGAGTATCTTGGCCTGATTCTGGACACAGAGCAGGCAAAAGTGTTCCTTCAGCCAAGTTGCTGTCACTGCAGTCGGCAGTACGAACCCTCCTGTCGCACCGACGGTCTTCATTACGATTCTGTATGCGGGTGCTGGGGCTCATGGTCTCGACTTTCGAGGCGATACCTTACACCCAGAGTCACACTCGTCTTCAGCAAGCAATCCTGGCTCGGTGGGACAGGTCCCCTCGGTCCTTGGACCTTCTGATCCGTCTGAGCTCCCAGACCAGGGCATCTCTGACCTGGTGGCTTCGGGACTCTGCGTTGATTCAGGGGAAGTCGTTCCTGCTCCTTCAGTGGGTGATCATCACCACGGATGCCAGTCTTTCAGGCTAGGGCGGGATCCTGGGACAGCTGTCTGCCCAGGGCCGTTGGTCGGCACAGGAGGCTCGCCTCCCCATCAATGTGCTGGAACTGAGAGCACTCAGATTGTGCCTATCTCACTGGACAGTGAGGTTGCAGGGTCGTCCAATTCGGATTCAGTCGGACAATGCCACGGCAGTGGCATATGAGAACCATCAGGGCGGCACGAGGAGTTCAGCGGGGGAGGCAGCTCTGATACTGCGTTGGGCGGAATGTCATCTTCCGGCAATCTCTGCCATTTACATTCCAGGTGTGGAAAACTGGCAGGCGGACTTTCTCAGTCGCCAGACGCTGGACCAGGGAGAGTGGTCTCTCCATCCGGAGGTATTCACCCAGATTTGCCGCAGGTGGGGGACGCCAGACGTGGATCTCATGGCGTCTCGGTTCAATCACAAGGTGAAGACCTTTGTGTCCAAAATGAAGGATCCGTTGACAGTGGCCAGGGACGCTCTGGTGGCCCCCTGGGGCCGTTATCACCTTCTGTACGCCTTCCCTCCGATAAAACTTCTACCGCGATTGATACGCAGGATAGTGGCGGAGGGAATACCAATAATCCTGGGGGCTCCAGATTGGCCTCTGCACATTTGGTACGCCGACGTGGTGCAAATGGTGGCAGACACTCCCTGGCGACTCCCTCTGCAAGACAATATACTGTCTGAGGGGCCCATCTTGCACCCTGCTTTACCCTCGCTGGCTTCTTGAGTCCCAGGTGCTAAGAGACAGGGGAGTCGCTGACTCCATGATCCCTACCTTGTTGAAGGCTCGCAAGTGTACTTCTCGCAAGATTTACCACAGCATCTGGAAGGCTTATATAGCTTGGTGCGAGGCGGAGGGTCATAACCCTCGCTCTTATGTGGTGTCCAGGGTCCTGACCTTTTTGCAGCAAGGCCTGGACAAAAAACTGGCTTTGAGTACTCTCAAGGGCCAAATATCGGCCCTGGCGATTCTTTTCCAGAGACCTTTGGCTTCGCACTCGTTGATTCATACCTTTGTACAAGGTGGGCAACATGTGGCGCCTCGGGTGAAGGCCCCGATGGCCCCGTGGGATCTGAATTTGGTGCTTTCTGTACTTCAGAAACCACCCTATGGAAATATCAGGGAGATTTCCTTACAACTGCTGTCGCAGAAGGTGGCTTTTTTGGTAGCCATCACTTCCGCCAGACGGGTGTCTGAGTTGGCAGCACTATCGTGCAAGACTCCCTACCTGGTCCTGCACATGGACAAAGCGGTCTTGCGACCCTCTCCTACTTTCCTTCCGAAGGTGGTTTCTTCCTTTCATATTAACAAAGATATTGTTCTTCCTTCATTGCGCCCACGTCCATCGCACCCAAAAGAATTTGAGTTGCATGCCTTGGACGTAGTAAGGGCCTTACGAGTGCATTTAGCTGCTACAGCTTCTTTTCGGAAGTCTGATACTCTATTTGTACTTACAGAGGGTCCGCGCAAAGGTTTGGCAGCCTCTTCGGCTACTGTCTCCCGTTGCATTAGACAGACCGTGACCCATGCATATTCTTTTTGGGGCAAGATTCCCCCCTCTTCCGGTCACGGCTCATTCTACCCGGGCTGTTGGCACTTCCTGGGCTTCAGACACCAGGCCTCAGTGCCACAGGTGTGCAAGGCGGCCACTTGGGCCTCGGCACACACTTTAACTAAGTTTTATAAGATTGATGTGTTAGCATCTTCGGATGCTGCCTTTGGCCGCAAAGTTTTGCAGGCGGCAGTGTAGGCGCGTCTGGCGCCTCCTTAGAGGTCCTGTTGGGTACAGTTGTTATCGTTTACCCACCCCTCTTTTTGACACAGCTTTGGGACATCCCCACATGTCATGAAGAGCTGCGTCTGTCAGTGAACGTAGGAGAAAAAGGGATTTTATTAAAACTTACCGTAAAATCCTTTTCTCCGAGTTCACTGACAGACGCAGCACCCACCCCTCTGTGCTCTGTTTCGGTACGGCTTGTATACGAACTGCTGAGCTAGGCTATGTGGAGGGTTTATGTGGGAAGAGAGGGCGGCCCCATGGGAGGGGCCAGCTGTTTTTTTCCCTGCCTAGTTAACTCCTAGTGGGACAAGCATAAACCCACGTCATGAAGAGCTGCGTCTGTAAGTGAACTCGGAGAAAAGGATTTTACGGTAAGTTTTAATAAAATCCCTTTTTCTCTTACGTTCACTGACAGACGCAGCTCTTCTTAAATGGCACGTGGGTTTTATGTCGTCCTATCAGGAGTGACTAGGCAAAACAGATGCAAAAGCATCAGGGATAGGCTGGCCCCTCCCATGGGGGCCGTCCTCACCTGAGCCTATAAAACCCCCTGCTGGCCAATAGCATTCAGTTTTGTTTGCCTAGTGCAAAAGGAGTTGACTGGGTTCCCTCATGGGACCTGCGTTTTTTTGCATGTAAATTTTTTCTAAGAAAAAGATGAAGACTTCTATCAAGTAGCCGGCCTTGGCATAGAGCGGATATCACGAATCCAAAGCTTTGCCCTGCCCGGCCACCTCCTGACGACCTACCCTAAAATGACAGGGCAACGTCGCTCAGGGCCCGTTCCGTGCGG
>BLSH010203491.1:240834-257469 GCA_018402905.1 Glandirana rugosa
GGGGGGGGGGTAAGTGACCGACTGGGTTTTAAGTTCACCTTTGTCACTTAAAATGAAAGGAACCGAAAATAAACGACAAAAAGTGCCTTCTAGACATGTCTAGATAACACCTGGTTTCGTTAAATATACGACCAGTTAAATAGCGACGTTTAGGGGTAAACTGGGAAAGGTCTCTTAAACGGACCTTTGGATATTGCCAAGGTCTTAAATTTTGAAAAGACCCGGATAGGGAGGAGTACTCGTAATGATTTTTCCCACTAAACGCCAGTATAACCCGGTGACTGGGTTAAGTGGTATACGGGCACAAGATACGAAGGTACTGGTCCTCGTTTAGAAAACCTAGTACGTAAAGTTACTTTTACTTGAGACAGTAAGCCTGGGAGCATTTGGTGAAGTTGGTTGTTAAACGTCGGAACAAATAAGGGTTAGTTCTACGGACAAAGGAAAGTAAAATTCACTGTTTCCACTTGAATTTTGGGTCAGCCAGTGAATGGGGGGGGGGGGTTCGAGCGCTGCAGAAGTGGTGGGCTGCCAGTCAGGATCTGCAAACATATCAGGAAGGGTACTATGGGCTCTATGGGCCTGAGTTCGAACTGTTGGTGGCTGCGGGACACTACTTGTGCTAAAAAATAGACAGCAACCCGGATCAACCAGCAACAAACGCCTGTAATATGTGACTACAAAAAATGTTTGCCAATAGTAACCACCTAGGCTTACTGCAAAATCACTTGGTGATAAGAACCACCACAGTGCAGTCCTATGGCCAAAGCACATAAACAAAGAAAAAAATGAGGGGGAAGAGAAGAGAGCCCCCTCAGAAAACCGGTCATCAGGACACAAAAATTATTATGAAAATAGAAAAAATGTTTTATTAATATATAATTGGCAAGCAAAACAAAACTACGTGGGATAAGGGATAAAGACTATCACCAGGGTATAAAACAAATTAAAAAGACAATGTTGTCTAGGACAGGGAAGGGAAATCGCAGCTGCTTACACACCTCCAAGCACACAACCAGACACTGGTGACTACATTACAGTCCCATGGAAGTAACTGGTGCTATCCGCATGGCTGGGTGTGAGAGGCTGATGATGGTAAGAAATAGGTCATCCACTAAATAGATGGGGGTGGTGCAGTGCACTGATGTTAAAAGTTTGTAAGACTGAAGCACTATGAATAAGGCAAATGGTATCAGTCCCGTAACAACAGGTGCCACAGCGCTCCTATTGAAGTCGGGGGAACAGTGACTCTGTTTCTACCTCGGATGACAGTGTGGTGCATTGGAGGTACACAATAGCTGAAGGTAGGTCACAGGTAATCTCACTGTATCCGCCGGGGGTGGGAGTAGTGGGGGGGGGGTAGAAGAGTAGGACACTCTCACTGCTCACTCCGGGTGTTCGTTCCCCATAGGCACCACTTCTGTCCCTTTAGATGGCACTAGCCTGGCTGTGGAGACTGCCTCATAGGCCAATAATTACTTCCTGGAAGTTCCCAAGGTGAAGATGGCCGCAGGCAGTAACCGGGATCAACAGCATGGATTTAGCCAGCCCTCAGTGCATCACTTCCACCCTTCCTGGATGACCCCTCCCAAGAAGGAACTTGCACTTGATATGCATTGATCATACTAGCCACGAGGAAACCTCGCGGAAGCCTGGCAAATCGGACTGACCGTGGCCTTTCCCCATACTTATAGAGTTCGTAAGATGACACCATTTATGTTGCTTCCTGCTTTTCCTCCTGCAGCTGCAGTATCTCGTGCTTGCCATACCTATGCTTGCTTGCTACAACTACATGTTTTAGTCCATTGCTCTCCTTCTGCTCTGCTATATTCCCATACGGGTTTGAAATTACTACAGCCAATGTGGTATAAGGTGTGAGGATCTGTCCTAACAACTTTTCTCATAGACTGCCATTTATATATGGATCCGATACCTCATAATATGATGGACAATTCCACACTCATCCTCTGATTAACCTCTATGTGTAAGGATGCTCCAACCTGACTTACAACTAGTTAATAGTACCTTTCTGTCATTAAGGATGTATTCCCTATATATTACTCCTACACTAACCTGTGCTGGCACGCTCTGTTCCTCACTTCCAGACACACACACACACAGCTCTACGGGGAGCAATGTAGACCAAAGTCAACACATGGACACAGAATAAAGCATCACTCATCTTTATTTCCAGGTTCAGTATCTTAAATCCAATACATTATCAAGATATGACCAAGCAATATTTTGAACATTACACCAATATAAAAACTCCACCTATTGCATGTCATCATTAAAGACAAACCCACTTTCATAGAATTGTTATACATATTCGTGTCACCCTCAATAACACCTGTTAGTAATTAATACACATTTTCTTAAAGTATATGTGTGTATTATTGTACAATCTTAGTTCCAATTATGTCCTAGATATATTTATTAGTAATTATGTTCATATTTTGTAAACAATTTCTGGGCATTTTGCCAAGCCGTCTACAATTCTCTTCTCACGCTCCGTATTCTCTTTCCTATGATAACAGTGTTGCCACATATTAAAACCTGTCATCTAAAAAGTCAACGTTTAAGAAGCACTCTATATTAAGTTATAGCAAAAGACAAACTGGAGCTAATGTTTGAGGGGCACATCCTTACAACCCCTCTTTGCTCTCTTTTGTCATAATGTGACAATTTATAAATCCCATCTTCAATATACATCATCCTGGACCGCTTTCCCATAAACGCGTTATAAGCATTTATATGACGATAATACCAATAGACACATTCAAATTATATATGGCAAGATAATGATACATAAATAAGGGTCATTTCAACTATCATCTCAACTGTATAGCAAATGTTCATGAGAAATAAGGAAAACATGAAGATCCTTATGTTCAGAAAGTAATTTTCAGCAAAGTAGAACAGTACAGAAAAGTCTCTTGTATTGAGCCTTGCAGATGTCCAAAAAGGTCCATACTGTACAAATTCCACATTATTTTAGTGCTCAAATTCATTTCCTAAACTTTTAAACACCATTTGAGGATTATGTAGCTTCCCATATAGCCAGGAGAAATCTACCACCCCAGAAGAGCTTGCCGCTTGGTAAGGACAGAACTTGACATCCACGGACAAACTTGAACCGATTTTGCAAAGAAACAAAGAAGTTATCCTTCAGGTCAGGTCACACGGGTCTTCAGCCTGGCACCTCAGATTGCTCTCTCTCTTGTCTACTGGAGCTTTCAGGCCTTGGGTTGGCATCTCTTCCTCCCAAGAACTTTCACAGGAGTCTCTTTCAACCTTCAGCATTTCGAAGAGAAGATAAGGGTCATACTGAAATGATGGCTTGACAAATGCTTCTAGAATCATTTCAGGACCTCCCGTGCCTTTAAAACAACAAAGATCCCCATGCAAGGATCCAGTAATTTCTTCAAGTAAAACATCCGAATACAGGCGTAAAATAGGGGACAGATACTACAGAATCAAACTACCAGATAGTCTTTCAGGTCGGTCTCTCCCTTTTTTTTTTTTTTTTTTAAACCTTCGGAGGTGTTAACAATATTCTTGCCATTTAAAAATTTAAACAGAAGTCCATAAGCGAGCGGAAAAAACGTTTTTAACTGTTTATATATATATATTTTTTTTTTTTCAATTGAACATCTTTCTCAAACTCAATATTGCAGCAGGATTCAACTAAACATTAAAGACCCCAATCCTAGATTGGATCCAGCAGTGAACTGAAAGAAAACACCTTCAGTTCCTCTTATCCTTTGGACCCAAGTGAAACCAGAGTGCCCCAAAACAGCACACTTTACCTAAGCAGATATTCTGCCTTAGAACTTTTTCTGCAACCTTGCAACACATGATTATCATATTGGCAAATGAACACAGTAATGAATATAAAAATTCAAACATTCCTACCAAAAACCTTAGCAACTTCTACAAGAACATGCATATAACAATTGCAAAACTTTATTTTGGTCACGTTTGCTTAATTTCTCAGTAACTCCTAAAGTTTTTATTTCACATTTTCTTACCAAAATCTCATTACCTACCTTCTAGTTCAGCTCCCAATCCTAGGGGAATCTTTTGTAAATGTATAGTAGGGATATTCGGCTTAATATCCAAACTTTATTCACAAACAGGGGTAACCATTTTGGCTTAGCAATATTATTATTATTCAGGATTTATATAGTGCTAACAGTTTGTGCAGTGCTTTACAATATAAAGCGAGATAATACAGCAACAGTACAATTCAAAACAAAAGGTTTAGAGGGGTCCTGCTCCTGCGAGTTTACAATCTAAGAGGGAGGGGCTGGTGAGGGATGAACTGATGAGGGAGTAGAGGATTCTGTTAGCTGGGGGCAGGATAGGCCTCCCTGAAGAGATGAGTTTTCAGGGATCGCCTAAAAGTGGACAGGGTGGGAGATAGGCGGACAAATTGGGGTAGAGAGTTCCAGAGGATGGGTGAGGCTCTGGAGAAGTCCTGGAGACGAGCATGGGAGGAGGAGACAATGGAGCTAGAGAGCAGAAAGTCTTGGGAGGAACGAAGAGGACGTTTTGGGTGATTTTTGATAAGATTGGTGATGTAGCATGGGGCGGAATTGTAAATGGCTTTGCATGTTATGGTTTGGATTTTGAATTTTATTGTTTGGGAAATGGGAAGCCAGTGGAGGGATTGGCAGAGAGGAGTAGCGGGCATCGAACCGTTGGTAAGGTGGATGAGTCTGGCAGCGCCATTCATGATAGACTCAAGAGGGGATAGCTTGAAGAGAGGTAGGCCAATTAGGAGGGAGTCACAATAGTCAAGGCGAGTGATAACAAGGGAGTGAATAAGTTGCTTAGTGGTGTCAACGGTTAGGAAGGGGCATATTTTAAAGATATTTCGGAGGTGAGGTCTGCACGATTTGGACGGTGAATGGATTTGGGGCTGGAAGGACAGGTCAGAGTCTAGGATTACACCTAGTACCTTGGCATGAAGGGAGGGACTGATAGTTGCCTTATTTATCTTGATGGAGAAGTCAGGGGGAGGGGCACGGGCTGGAGGAAAAATTATGAGCTCAGTTTTAGAAAGATTGAGTTTGAGGAAGTGGTGTGACAACCATGCTGATATTTCAGCTAGTAAGTTAGTAATGTGAAAGGAGACTGAAGGAGGCATGTGAGGAGCAGAGAGATAGATGTGTGGTATTGGAAGCCATGGGAGTTTATTAACAGACCAAGGGAGGAGGTGTAAATGGAGAAGAGAAGGGGTCAGAGGACAGAATCTTGAGGTACCCCAACCAAAAGTGTAAGTGGAGAGGAGTAAACAGAGTTATAGGTCACACTGAAGGAGCACTCTGACAGGTAGGAGGAAAGCCAGGAGAGGGCAGAGTCTTGAAGGCCAAGAGAGTGGAGTTTTTTTTTTTGTGGAGGGGATGGTCAACAGTGTCAAAGGCTGTAGAGAGGTCAAGTAGTATTAGTATGGAGTAGTGGCCATTGGTTTTAACAGTTAGTAGGTCATTAGTGATTAAGGCAGTTTCAGTGGAGTGTATCAAGCGAAAGCCAGACTGTAAAGAGTCGAGAAGGCTGTTGTCAGTGAGGTAGGAGCTAAGACGCTTATAGACTAAGCGTTCTAAAAGTATTGACTCAAACGGGAGCAAGGAGATGGGTCTTAGGTGGGATCCAGTGAGGGCTTTTTAAGTATGGGGGTGATCAGGGCATGTTTTAGAGGGGAGGGGGAAGGTGCCAGTAGAGAGAGAGAGATTGAAGATGTGGGTGAGGCAACATAGGATAAAAGATGATGGTAACCGTAGTAGATGTGAGGGAACAGGATCCAGGGGACAGGTGGTAAGGTGGGTTTCTGAGAGAACTTTAGAGACCTCTTTGGTAGTAGCAAGGTCAAAAGAGGAGAGTGTTGAGAGTGTATTTGTATAGGGTATGTTACATGGGTTAGATTTCTGGGCAGTGGAGATGTCCCCACAAATTGCATCAATCTTGTTTTTGAAGTGGTTTGCAATCTCATGAGCAGAGAGTGAGTTACTGGGAAAGTAGAGAAGAGACGACGAGGACTGGAGGACAGAGTATTAATGTGGGTGACAAAGTAGGTTTGTTTGGCAGCATGGAGGGAGGAAGTGTATTTTAAGAAGGCAGATTTATATTGGGTGAACGCATGCTGAGATTTGGTTTTACGCCACACTCGCTCCAGTGCACCGCTTTGTCTCTTAAGGTTTCTAGTGTCGTTGGTCTGCCAAGGTTGTAATGGTCGGGGCCTGACATTTTGTTAAGTGAGAGAAGCAAGAGAATCCAGTAAGGATGAAAGTGAACTGTTTTAGATAGAGGTGGCCAGGTTAGGGCAAGATAGGGCTGATATTTTGTCATGGAGGTTGTCAGTTGCAGAGTAGAAAAGAGAAGGAATAAAGTGGCAAAGGTTTCTGCTGGTAATTGTTTGCTGCTTGGTGGGACAAGTGGTTGGAGATGAGCACATTGTGAAAGTGATAAGGTTGTGGTTAGAGAGAGGAAAGGGGGTGTTGGTGAGGTTGTAGGGGGTGCAAAGATGGGAGAAGACAAGGTCAAGGGTATTACCATCAGAGTGAGTGGGGGACTGTGTCCATTGTGTAAGGTCAAATGATGAGGTTAAGTTGAAAAGTTGGGATGCAGCTGGGCTGTTAACATTGGTGAGGATGTTGAAATTACCAAGGATAATAATGGATAATGTGGAGGAGGGAAAGTATGGTAGCCAGGCAGAGAAGTCATCAAGGAAGCATGACACTGGTCCAGGAGGCCGATAGATCACAGCAATCCTTAGAGAAATGGGAGAAAACGGACGAATACAATGTGTCTCAAAAGAAGAGAAGTATAGAGAGGGAGGGGTAGTCAGGACTTGAAAGGCACTTAGTGGGGATAGAAGCAAACCAACTCCACCTCCTTTCTGTCCACTGGGTCTGGGTGAGTGAGTCCAGTGGAGGCCTCCATGAGAGAGAGCTGCGTGTGAGGCAGAACCTGAGACTTGAAGCCACTTTTCTGTGATTGCAAGAAGGTTAAGGGAGTGGGAGACAGAGGTCATGGACAGTGAGCTTATTGCAGACACAATGGGCATTCCAGAGGGCACATAAGAAAGTAGGGGTGGTTGTTGGAAGCAGGGCGATTGAGATAAGATTGTGGCTGATGCTAGAAGAGGGAGGGTGTGGGGGTGGGATACTGGAGGACCGGGATTAGGGGAGATATCCCCAGAGGTTAGCAGAAAAAGGAGGGTGAGGAAAGTAAGATGGGAGTGAGATGTGTATGAGTGCATATACTTTCTTGTCCTTATGTGTGGGTCAGCAAGTGGGTTAAGTATTAGCAGGAGGTGATGAGAACAGTAGTAGGGCAAGGGTAGAAGTGATGGTGATATGTACAATTTTTTAGGGTGGAGAAGAGGGGAAAAGAATTGAGAATTTGAAAGCAGAGTATGCTAGTATGAGAAGGGGTGGTGGGGATAGGTTTCAGACTTGCAGGATGCCTTCCAAGGTGGTGGTTTGAGGTCAGTCCAGGGTGGAGTAGAGTCCTTTATGGTCTTTTCTTGCTGCTTTCGTTATCCCGCTTTAGTTAAACTGCAGTGTTCAGCTGCTTATTACTCCTGAAGAAAAATGACTCATGCCACCAGAAATTACTCTGATGGACATAACTCAATTTATATCAAAGAAGATCAAATGAGGAAATATTCCACATCCCAATTAGGGACTGATGAGATGCACATGAAATCTGTGGAGGAATGGTCAGAAAGACATAGGCCAGTCATAAAGATGAGTATCTCTGAGGTCCCAAAAGGAGGTGAGAATCCATCATTAACAATATCTACTCTTGGGATAGAAGTAGAGATACATTACATATCATATGGTAAACACTTATTGGTATACGTTTTAAGGCACACAGAGAATGCAGTGTTATTGGTTGCATAACAACAATGATTAAAGTGGTAAATCTTGTGCACCTATTAAACATTACCCAGATTTATTCCAACACTGTTGTATTATTATTATGTCTTGTGCTCTTGTATTTTTTAACACAATAAAACATCTTCTCATACTTTCATCCACTGGCCATCAATTTACTCAGAAAGCGTTTTTCAACCATCAACTTTTTTTTTATGACATTTCAATATATAGTCTCTAGTTTCATATTTCAAAAAAACAAAAAAAAAACTTTCCATGGCTATATTACAAACTCTTTGCTTGCTCTGTTGTTAGTTTCAGCAAGCTAACACAAGCCCTTAGTTTCCATCTTACATTATCCTGATGCCATAACATAATGAATGATAACCACACCATGCGGCTATGGAGATGTCTGTAAATGTAAAGGTTTTCTTTACCACTTACAAGGAAAAAAGACACATCATTTACAATCCACACACTCTTCTTTGGATTTCAAAAATAACAATTAATAAAACAAGAAATATTATGACAGCTGTACTATAATAACAACCTAATACTAAGCTAAAGTAACCCCCATATTACACATTTTCCTAATAACTTGCATTTAATTTCCAACCAAAGGTTGTCTAAACCAATTACAATATCTCTATATCATTATTAAAATCAACATATTGATAATCTCAATAGCACACCCTATTTCCAATCACACATGCATTTCTAATAAAAGGAGGAGGCTTTACTTTGTCTTTTTTTTTAATTCACTGTTTCCACTATCAAAGAATAAAGTTATTTTGTGTAATATAAACCAAGTACACTTTTAAATGGAAACGTATTTTTACCATGCCTGGGAAACAGAATCAAAATAATTGTGATCACATTGTTTATCATTAGATTAATTAAGCCGGCACATATTGTTATGACTATGAATAATAACTAAATCCCGTTTAACATTGCCAACTGTCTAACTCTAGCTTCTATAATTACCAATCTTCCTTCCCTGACAACATATGAAATATTCTGTTTGGGCCAGGGCAAAAAATTTTTATTTCTATACATTTCCACCCTTGATACATCCTGCTCACACAGGTAGCTGTTTCTCTCATTATTTAATATGCATGATTCTTATTCCCTGTGGACTTTGTTAGTCATTTTACCCATAGTGGGTGCATACCTGTGCACTTTAACCACTATCTAGGGGTTCAGTATAGGTGGAACCACACCTCCGATTCATACCGTAACTGTACCTATATCCTCTTGCCTCTAAACTACTATTGCAGCAGGTGTGTGTGCGTCATAAAACCTGTTAACAACACTATTCTTTCTTTTTTTTTTTTTTTTTTTTTTTTTTTTTTTATCTCGAACACTCCAATAGACTAAGTAGACAGTGACAACATAACCTAACATAACATATAAACCCTAATCAATACAGTTGAAATAAGGAGAATAAAATAGGCACCCTTAGTCCCGAAAATGCTCTACCGTTCAAGGAAGTCTGATAACTCAATGCGAGCAAAAAAGCCCACCTCAGCCGGCTGATTATCAGAAATTCCCAGATCATTTCAAGCTTCTTATCTGGGATTCTTAAGGTCACAATACATCTACCTAACAAATTTACCATTTGCATGTGCACACATGAGCAGTTATCACTTTAGGCAGTTACATAAGCAGTACATAAGCTGAGTTAAGCCAACTTCCCAATTTCACAAAAAAGTTTAAACAAAGAGTACCTTAAGGCGGAACTCTACACATACATTAAAACATTATTCTAAACTTAATTTTCTTTATAATTTGCAATTGCAGCGTTCTTAAGATTTAAATCTGTCTCTCAAGAGAGGAATATTGGTACCATTAAAAACATATAATTTAGTAGTGATGTCACATTTCTCACAAAGCATTCAAATTAAACTGTGCATTTGGAATGGACTCAATAATATGAGCCCATCACATTCCATAAACTTGCCAATAGTTCTTGGAAGCCACAAAGTATTAACAAACAAAAAACTATAGCTTGATAAAAGCATACTATACATTTGTGAAGACATTGAATTCCTTTCCCTCCCCTATTATATTGAAAAGGGTATTAAAGTGATTTTTTTTTTTTAAATAACAAACATGTCATACTTCCCTCCTCTATGCAACGGGTTTTGCACAGAGTGGCCCCAATCCTCCTCTTCTGAGGTCCCTCCATGGCGCTCCTGGCTCCTCCTCTTCTCCAGTGCCCCGTCGGAGAAGCGATCTCCCTCGGGGCACCCGTGGGGGGGCAGCTGCACCAAAGAAGGATTTTTTACCTTATTGTATAGAACCCCGATGGTTTACAACCCCTTTAATTGTATTTTGTATTTTCCTGCTTTTCCTTCAAATTAATTGTATTCTTCAACAATTGAGCAAATTCTGAACCTCTTTTATTAACTGTACATTTTCCCTATTCTGCTGTGACTCTTCCCGGGGGAGAGATAATTACCACTCTCCTGCTCAAAAGGGAGTGATATAGACTTCTCCACTGTCTGTCAGGAACCATGAATCGGACTGAGACAGAAGTGCAGTAAAAATCATACTATTTAATAAAAATGATAAAATAGAACAAACAGAGAACAAAGTCAAAACTTAGCCAATGTTTGGTAACCACAGTGGATGGTTGGAGCAAGCCAGCAAACCGGGATCCAGAGATGAACAAACAGCATACATGATCAGGAGCCAGAAGGGAAGTCAGCTGGCAGAGTCTTTAATCCAGGAACCAGAAGGGAAGTCAAACAGGCAAAAATCTTTCACAGGAAAACAGCAGAGATTAATCCAGAGATGTTCACCAAGCGAATGCATCTGAGATCTGATCCAGGCAGTTTATATAGCTAGGAGAGCTGGCTAACGAGCAGAATATGAACATCAGGTGAGGCAGAGTGAAAGTTGTGTCTGGCAATTAACCCTCAGCTGAGCAGCTTGCTCTGAGAAGGGAGGGCTGAGCCCAGCCCTGACAGAGTCTTAAAAAGACTTTCCTCCTTCTCCAACAACTAAGGCAAACAGAAGATAGGCTCATGAAACACCCCACTGTTGGTAATCTGAGGGAGGTGATGCGGTTGAGGGACAGACTTAAATCCCTTGACACAAGGACTTGTCTAAAAGTCTGAAGTGGATGAAACAGAAATTCTACAGATTTGCCAACAAACCACATAGAATGTTGGTGAATAGACTGGGGACGAGAGCTGGGGGAGGGTACTCAGAGTTTGTTTTCCAACCAGATGGGACTCCCACCTACTGCCCCATGGGCATAGCATCAACTTTTGGGAAATTTTACAGCAAACTTTACAATTGTCTGTCCCCGGCCAGCACCCACCGTTCAATAAAATTAAATTTTAGGAGTTCATAGCAAGCATTCGCTTACCTAAATTAACCCTCTCAGATAGACAAACACTAAGCGCGCCTATAACATATGAGGAGCTGTAAAAGGTTGTCAAAGACCTCTCCACTCATAAGTCACCAGGTCCTGATGGCTTCACATACGCGTATTTTAAACCACTTCTGCCACAGTTAGCCCCCACCCTTCTGAAACTTTATTCATCTTTAATGAAAGGGGAAATCCCACATCCGCATTTCCAACATACCTACATCACAGTGATACCAAAAGGGGAAAAACCCAGCCTTCCCAGCCAACTACAGACCTGTAGTCTTGCTTAACTCCGACTATAACATTTTTACCAAAATACTGGCCAACCGCTTAGCAACCTTTCTGCCAAAATTAATACACAAGGACCAAGTAGGTTTTGTCCACGCAAGACAAGCCGGGGACAACACCAGAAGGACTATAGACCTTGTGGACATTATAAATAACAATCATACCCCAGCTCTTCTATTGAGCCTTGATGCCCAAAGGGCCTTTGATAGGCTGGCCTTATATGTTAGAGACCCTACAACACATACGCATAAAGGGCCCCTTCTTTAGAGCCATAACTGCCCTGTACTCATCACCTTCAGCCCAGGTAACACTTCCATACTTCATGTCTGAGACCTTCCAAATGTAGAATGGTACAAGACAGGGGTGTCCCCTGCCCCCTCTTCTTTTTGTGATATGTCTAGAGCCCTTAGCTGCTGCAATCAGATTACACCCGGATATCAAAGGAGTAGAGATAGGTAAGAGTTTAAACTCTCACTATTTGCAGACAACATATTAACGCTGACGAAACCCCACACCACGTTACCAATATTACACAATCTTTTACGCTCATTCAGTGACTTGTCAGGTTACAAAAACAGAAGCCCTTCCACTCCACATCCCTGGAGCCCAACTGGCTCAGCTGTAGAATAATTACAAATACCATTGGTGTACTTAGGCAATCAAATACCTGGGGGTATACATTACTCCACAATACTCCCAATTGTACTCAGCCAACTTTCTCCCATTATTTAAAACTATTAGATCCCTCATTCACCAGTGGATGGCTCTGGACATCTCTCTGGTGGGCAGAATAAATGTATTAAAAAGGGCAATCCTGCCAAAGCTCTTATACCTATTCGAGACCTTACCATTAGCTATACCAAGGATTAATTTAAAGAAAATACAGAACTTTTTTTGCCTTTTATATGGCGCAATAAAAGACCCAGAATTGGACATTCGCTCCTTCTGGCCCCCACATCTCAGACAGACCTTACCCTGGATGGACATGATCCCAAGGAGCAGATGGACGGAGATTGAGTGGGGTTATGTTTACCCAGCTCACCTCTCCTCCCTGCTAGACACCGCGTCTGGGGCCCCCACGTCTTTCCCCGCGGTCACTTTAATGAACTCCATAGCTTTAAGATTTGGCGTGAATGTAACAAAGTTGGAGCTTTGGCTCCACCATGCTCCTATATAACTAATGTACTTTATAACCCGGCTATCCCAGATAGCTTATCTCTCCCAGATGCTGCCTTGGGCCCAACAGGGCATATTTCAGCTCCAACAACTCATAAACCCAACCACTCTTGAACTATGTATTTTTGATCAGTTGAGGAACCAATACGACTCCCTAACACCTCTTTCACTCTATACATATATACAGTTCAGACACTTCCTCCACTCCCTGCGACCATCCATGACCTTGGACCAACCCACAGACTTTGAATGCATCACCATGCTGGGGTCAGGCCATCCCCACCTAATATCCATATTATATAAACTTCTCTTGAACTACACCCCCTCGGAAGAGGTTAAACACGGATATATGGGAAAAAGTCTTAAATAGACCCATTTCGCCAGTCATGTGGTGGTTGATCTGGGGAAACGCAACAAAAACGTCTAGATTTGTGGTTTACAGGGAGAATATCTATAAAATATTGATGTTTTGGTACCAACCCCCCAACGACCTTACAAGCTATAAATAAGGGTATATCAGACGCATGCTGGAGATGCCACTCTGATCGAGGATCCCTGTACCACATCTTCTGGGATTGTCCCCAGATCTGTAAATATTGGGACATGGTCCGGGAAGTGATAGTTCAGGTCTTTGGGGTGGAACTACCTTTAGATCCACTACACTTCCTTCTAGGTCTCCCCATCAAAGGGATCTCTAAACCCTCAAAAGCCCTAGTTGGATATATGTTAACAGCGGCTAGACGTTTAATACCTAGGCAGTGGAAGTCTGAAATAGCCCCTACACACAATCAATTTATATCCACTATAGTAGAAACCCGGGCTATGGAATACCGAATGGCTTTGAATGAGGACACCTTGATGCAATTTAATAGGTGCTGGGACACATGGGATTGTTCTAAATATGGTTTCCAGCATATCCAAACCCCCGTAACAACCCCCCCTCCGGACTCACCCTAAAAGGTGGATATTAGTATCATCCAATGACTTGAACAGGCAGGCTGATTTGTTTTTTCTTTGTTACCACATATGTCTTATTTTTTCCTTTTGGTTGTATTGCTGCATCTGTCTTAACTTTGGTTTGTTTATTAATCATTTCATCACCTTTACTGGTGCGGGCCTTTACACTTAAACCCTTGGGAATGGCATTCAAAGCCCTTGCATTTACCATCAAAAAGCTGTTATACAGAGACGGCCCACTTAGCCAAAATGCAATGTTCCCTTGGATACCGGCTCATATACTGTCTATAAGACTACTGTAAACATAGCCCAGCATCAGTGGGCACTGTTTTACCAACTGTTTATTGATGTAACTGGTTTCAGCATGACTTTTGTTATCTCATTTTCAAGATGTATAGATATGTACATGCTATATTTGACAATAAAAATTTGAATATTAAAAAAAGACTTTCCTCATCTCTAATTTCTGTTCTTATTCTTAGCAACCTTCCTGGTTATTCTCTTCAGCAATGTATCTTTTTGCTTTCTCATTTTAGTTAATGCTTTAATTCAAGTTTTCACTGCAAAAACCTTTCCTTCCATAATTTCTGTGTGTATATATATATATATATATATATATATATATATATATATATTAACACCCTAGATGATGCTATAGATAGATGTGAGTCCCTCCCTTTACCTAAGGAGTCCTTCATCCTGGAAGGGAAAAAAAACAGATTATACTAGCAGGCCTTTTGTATTTCTGAGAGTGCAACTACTCACTGGCTAGGGTGATCAACCAGCCAGGCGTCTCTCTCAAACTTAGTTGTCACACTCAAAAACACACTATAATGACTGTGTCAAGCTGCCTACTGGCATTTGCAACACCCTGGGTAGGCAAATCTTTGCTGAGGAACGTGGTGCACCTTAACAGTCTCAAGAAACTTCTCAATAAAGCTACTTAACACATACTAGTTGCATGAATAAAATAAGCCCTTATCACTTTAAGGTTATAAAGAAACATACATACCTCCCAGGGGGCTGTCCTCTCTTTCCCATATAATCCCCCTACTCTGCTCAGTACATCAGTTTTAACAAGCCTAGTGCAAGGAGTTGACCTGGCTCCCTTATGGGACCTGCGGTTTAGATTTTTGTTACCGCTTTTTTATTTTTCATCAAGCTAATGAAGACTACTATCAAGAAGCCGGCTGGGGCATAGAGGGTTCCTGGAAAATCCTGTACTATCCCCAGCACGGCCAACCGATGCGAGCTAGTCCTAGGCTATAGTGGGTCCTGCCGCATCGTGCCCGTTCCATGCGGGCAGCCAGTTAGTGATCCCCACTTGTGCCCAGTGTCCGGATTTGATCCTGTCCAGGGGCTTATGGCCAGCAGCATCCCTCCCCAGCTGGGGAGAAAAGTCTGCGACTGGGTGGCTACCCGCTGCGCCCGTCAGGAGTGGTGAGTGAGCCCCCCCCCTCTGCTCCTCTTGGGGCGTTGGGGGGGCGCTGGGTGATTTTTGGCATCTCTGTCTGCGTTAGCCGCCGGTAGAGACTGGTCGCTGGGGCTCTCCTGGGTCCCTTCGTCCTTTCCTCTTACCCCTACCCCCCCTCCTCCCCCCGCTCCGCACCCCGTTTGGCACTGTGTGCATACCGCCTAGGCCGCCATGCGGCGATCTGCCGACATTTTGCGGTGGATCGCCGCCATTTTGCCGTAGCCGCGGCCATTTTTCATGGGATTTTCCCTCCAGTGCTGTGGCGGCCATTTTGCCGGAGCTTCGGTCCTCAGCAGCCATATAGTGGATGTCCTCAGCGGCCATATTGGAGTCCCTGCATGCTGAGAAAACGTGCTGCTGCTGTTTTTACTTTCACTTTACTGGGACAGTGTGGCTGGCTGCTGACGGCGCAAGCTCTCTGGCGGTCCTCAGGACGTTTTTCTGTGGCAAAAACAGCAAGTATAGCTGGCTTCCTGGGGGTGCTGGTGGCGGTGGGTGCAGTCCTCCTGGGTCTCCCAGGGCGGTGGTGTGGTTACAGTGTGGGGGTGCCGCTAGTTGTTGTCCTCACTGTGTGTGTTCAGTCTGAGTGGAGTGATGGCAGATGACCCTGCAGAGCCCTCTGAAGAGGAATCAGTGACAGTGCAACCTGCGATGGGGTCCCTGGTGTCCCTAGAACAGCTGAGGGCGGTGTTTGGGGAATTTCTTCCCAGGATGGGGCCGAGCAAGGCCCCAGGGGGCCCCTAAGAAGCACCCTCCTCCCCCTTGTTCCTCAGGGGAGGATTCCGAACCGGAAGTGGCTTCGGGGGTCACGGGGACCCCCGTGGAACTTTCTGAGGGTGAACTTGACCCCTCGGATGATGAGGAAGACCAAGGGGCTAAGGCAGCGTGCGAAAAGGTGCTGGTGGCTGCAATAATATCTGCCATCCATGCGTCTTTGCGACTGGGCCAAGATGGCGAGTTGCAGACGTCTACTTATGTTTGCGGGACTTCCAGGCCTCCTAGGTCACCCAGAGCTTACCCTTATGATACATTTTTTTGATCCTCTGATCTATCAGGAATGGCAGCGTCCGCAGCATTCCATCGCCATGCCAAAGCGTTTCGCTATCCGGTATCCTTTAGAGGATAATTTCATAAGAAGTGGGCATCCCCCTCAGTGGACCCCCCCGGTGGCGCGCCTGAACAAGGCAACGACTATTCCCCTGGAGGGGTCACCGTCGTTTAAGGATCCTGCCGATAGGCACTTTTCATTTTGGCAGGATCGGCCTTGAGACTGGCCCTGGCGTCTGCCATGGCGGCGCAATATCTGTCTGAATGTACGGCGGAGCTGCAGAATGATCTGGACTGTGGCAGAATGCTTGAGACGTCGCTGAAAGCAGAACACGTGTTTCACGGTATCAAATACCTGTGTGATGCTGTTCTAGACCTGCTCCCTATGTTGTCCAAAATGTCTGTTTTTGCAGTCATTATCAGACAGGTCC
>BLSH010203491.1:261710-274517 GCA_018402905.1 Glandirana rugosa
TTTTTTTTTTTTTTTTTTTTTTTTTTTTTTTATCTTTCACTTCTCCCTCCCTCTTGTCATCTCTCACCCAGGCCCTATTTTTCCCTTCCTTGGTAGACTTATCTGAGCACCAGAATGGCTTTGGGCACCATTAAATTCACCTCTTTTGTCAGGGGCCTCGGTGTCCCTGAAATGCGTTCCAGACTCCTAACAGACTTGAAAAGAAGCAAGCTCAACCATGTCCCTCGTCTTACTAACAGAGCTTTCCCTACAGCCTGCCACAGTCCTTCCCCCAATTCCAAAATCAAAGGGGTTGAGCATCTTGCTGGCAAACACGGTTCCCAGGTCATACAGTAGGATCCACTTGCCCATTTCCTTTTTGTAAAGGGTAAAATTGGCGACCATAATGATCACTCTTGCCAGTGTCTATTTCCCCAATGTGGACCATCTCCCCCTCCTGGAGTTCCAGGAGGTGGTCCTGATCTTTGGTGGGGATCTAAACTTTGCCACGGATCCAGCTTTGGATGTGTCTAGGGGAATGACTCATCTTTTGTATGCCCGCCTTAAATGCCTAAAAGCAGAACTTCACCTTTTACAACTTGTTGACTCCTGGCGTCTTTCGCATCTCCCTGACAGAGACTTCTCTGTTTACTCCACAGCACATCAAACTTACTCTCGCTTAGATTATCTTCTGATCTCTCAGAGAGTGCTGCCTCGGGTTCAATTGGTCCACATTGGAGACGTACTCTTGTTGGACCATGCTCCCATATACCTTACCTTGTAAATGCAAATAGGCATAGGGTTCGGAGTCCTCCGTCCTGGCGACTAAATGAGGCTCTCCTCCAATCCCCTGACGTCCATCAAACATTGGGGGTTGCCCTCTGAATATTTTTAACTTAACAGGGATTCAGTAGACAACCCATTTGTGTTCTGGGAAGTCCACAAATCAGTAATTAGGGGCACTCAAATCAAGATCTGAGCATGCCTGAAATGGAAAAGGACTCTGCAGGTTGACACCCTACTTGCCCGTCTTCGTCACCTTGAAAGTGCCCACAAGGCCACTATTGCCTGCTCTGTACTTTGCAAGCTACCTAAAGTGGAGTTCCACCCAAAAGTGAAACTTCCGCTTTAAACATTCCTGGCCCCCTTACATACCACATTTGGAATGTCATTTTTTTTGGGGGGGGGGGAGTGGGTACCTGGTTTAGACAGGTACTTCCTGCCCCACTTATTTGTTCCATCTTCTGGCCGCCTAGGTGACTCCCCCTAGGCGGCCTCTTCCTCCTGGCAATCTTTTGGGACACGTCCCAGATCCCAGAAGATTGCCTGGCCACTAGGAGAGTGCAGCACGACTTGCGCATGCGCAGTGCCTGCCTGGCCATGAAGCCGCAAGCTGTCACCGCCAGGCGCCCACAATTGCTGTGACAGCGCCATGGAGAGGAATGGGGAGAGGAGCGAGACTTTGGGCGGCCGCATCGCTGGACCGTGGTAATGGTAAGTGTCAAAAGTCAGCAGCTGCCCTTTTTGTAGCTGCTGACTTTTAATAAACTAAAAAACAAGTGGAACTCTGCTTTAAAACCCGTGAATAACTTAACTCCTTCCTCTTTCATAAAACAAAAGAAAATTTGGCGTGGTCCCATCGTACTATATACGAATTCTCAAACAAGCTTGGCACCCTCCTTGCGCAGGCGCTTCATGGACCTTGCACCCGGACATACATTCCACACATCACCTTGTCTTTGGGGCAAAAACTGTCCACATCGGTCACTATGGTGGCTAAATTGCACTCCCTTTTTCATGCTTTATAAAACTTTGACCCATCGCCTTCCCCAGAAGCTTCATTAAGCCTCTCCTTGAACATCCTCTGGCATGCAATGTAGACTGAATAAGGGTCTAAAAAGTGGCATGCTTGTATAGAAGTTGTCCACATACAAATGGTATCTCTTCTGGAACAAGGGAGGCACCAAGTCCCATGCTATTTAGCCACTGCTCCCTATGTAGTGTGGGCAGTTGGAGGGCTCTACTTCACTGTCCTACACCTCATAAATTTTAAAACTGTATGTATAGCCTGTTGCCTTCTCATAGAGCTTATACAGTTTGACCGCATATCTGACACGCTGGGGAGATGCTTGATCACAAGGTGGCCAGTGAAATGTATGAGGAACTAATCTACGCAAATGTTTTGTTGGGGCGTATACATATCTGCAGGTAGTTTGAGGAGCCGAGTTTTGTAGAGCCGATCATATTCAGGATCACCCCGAGGACAACAGTGCACTGTCGCTAAAATGCATGAAATGCATTATCGTCTCATACCTATGCCTGGTCATTGCAGCAGAGAACACGGGTATACAATGAATCGGGTCTGTAGACCAATATGACCGCAATTCACTCTTTTTTTTTTTCTTTTTTTGGTAATGCCCATGTTAAGGGCTAGGCCAGGGATATGGAATTAGCGGACCTACAGCTGTTGCAGAACTACAAGTCCCATGAGGCATAGCAAGGCTAACAGCCACAAGCATGACACCCAGAGGCATGATTGGACTTGCAGTTTTGCAACAACTGGAGGTCCGCTATTTGCATATCCCTGGGCTAGGCCTAAAAAAAATCCAAAATTTGGTAATCATGATAGGTTTCCATGCCAATTGTCTGGCAAGAGTTGAATGTGGGGCGGAGATGTATTGTGTGAATAGATTGCTTTGGTCTGCAATCAATTGATACATTGTGAAAAACGGCTCAAAATAATCAGGTTGTTAAATTTGCGCTTTTCACCTGAATATCAATTTGGGCAATAAATGGGGGAATAACGGGTGGTGTTGAATCTGGGGGCTGCCAGTCAGGATTTGCAAGCACCTCTGAAAAACCACTATGTGCTCTATGGGCCTGTGTACGATTTCTTCGTGGCTGTGGGATGCTACGAGTGCTAGCCACCTCACCAGCTTGGACTGCACTTCTGGGACTCGCCACGTCACCATGAGATACTGCAGTGCTGGAATATAAAATGGCAGGATTTACTAGGTCGTTGGTGCCTTTTGATGCAGTTCACCAAAAGGTAGTAGTACTTGGACCCTGCTGAATAAGAGATGCATTCCTAACACAGCTACCTGGGGTCGGGTACGCCTGATCTTAACAGGGACCTCTTCTCCATCGTCTAAGCCAGAGTTTCTCAACCCGTGGTACGCGTACCCCTAGGGGTACGTGCACCACGGGCAGGGGGTACGCCGGCTGTGTGGGGGACAGGGTGCCAACGACCAAACGGATTAATGTAGCGGCGGCTACACAGTATTACAATTGCAGAGCTGCCCGGAGCGGTGAGTGTGCCTCATACTCTTCCCCGACAGGAGCTTCTTGTCAGGATGTCACTGAGGTCGGGAGCAGGGGATGGTGGAGTGCTGCTTCTGCTAGGAGCGTCCACTGTGATGGACAAGTGAGTGAGCAGAGGCTGATAACATTACAGTCTGTAATGTTATCTGTACTCTGCGGTGCTGAACATTTTTTTTTTTGAAGGGGGGGTTAAACTACAATGCATTTGTAATATGCAGCATGGAAGGGGTAAATGTATTGCCATTGGTTACTGATGCATTAGTAACCTGTAGCAGTTAATTAACCCTTTTGTGCTGCATTAGTGGCAGTGTTAATCGCTTTATGATGAAGCATGAAGGGGTTAATAAACACTGACACTGGTGTCACTAATGCAGCACAAAGGAGTTATTGTCACTGGTCACTGATGCATCAGTAACCATTGGCAATACATTAACCCCTTCCATGCTGCATATTACAAATGTGGCTGTATTTCTGGGTACTGATCAGGCTGCAATGCTGGGCACTGATCAGGCTGCAATGCTGGGCACTGATCAGGCTGCAATGCTGGGCACTGATCAGGCTGCAATGCTGGGCACTGATCAGGTGGCATTGCTGGGCACTGATATGGCGGCATTGCTGGGCACTGATCAGGCTGCAATGCTGGGCACTGGTCAGGCTGCATTGCTGGGCATTGGTCAGGCTGCAATGCTGGGCACTGATCAGGCTGCATTGCTGGGCACTGATCAGGCTGCATTGCTGGGCACTGATCAGGCTGCATTGCTGGGCACTGGTCAGGCTGCAATGCTGGGCACTGATCAGGCTGCATTGCTGGGCACTGGTCATGCTGCAATGCTGGGCACTGATCAGGCTGCATTGCTGGGCACTGATCCGGCTGCAATGCTGGGCACTGATCCGGCTGCAATGCTGGGCACTGATCCGGCTGCATTGTTGGGCACTGATCAGGCTGCAATTCTGGGCACTGATCAGGCGGCATTGCTGGGCACTGATCAGGCGGCATTGCTGGGCACTGATCAGGCTGCATTGCTGGGCACTGATCAGGCTGTATTGCTGGGCACTGATCAGGCTGTATTGCTGGGCACTGATCAGGCGGCTTTGCTGGGCACTGATCAGGCGGCATTGCTGGGCACTGATCAGGCGGCATTGCTGGGCACTGATCAGGCGGCATTGCTGGGCACTGATCAGGCTGAAATGCTGGGCACTGATCAGGCTGAAATGCTGGGCACTGATCAGGCTGCAATGCTGGTCACTGATCTGCATTGCTGGGCACTGATCCGGCTGCATTGCTGGGCACTGATCAGGCTGCAATGCTGGGCACTGATCAGGCTGCATTGCTGGGCACTGGTCATGCTGCAATGCTGGGCACTGATCAGGTGGCATTGCTGGGCACTGATTAGGTGGCATTGCTGGGCACTGATCAGGCTGCATTGCTGGGCACTGATCAGGCTGCATTGCTGGGCACTGATCCGGCTGCATTGTTGGGCACTGATCCGGCTGCAATTCTGGGCACTGATCAGGCGGCATTGCTGGGCACTGATCAGACGGCATTGCTGGGCACTGATCAGGCTGCATTGCTGGGCACTGATCAGGCTGCATTGCTGGGCACTGATCAGGCGGCGTTGCTGGGCACTGATCAGGCTGCGTTGCTGGGCACTGATCAGGCTGCAATGCTGGGCACTGATCAGGCTGCATTGCCGGGCACTGATCAGGCGGCATTGCCGGGCATTGATCAGGCAGCATTGCCGGGCATTGATCAGGCGGCATTGCTGGGCACTGATCAGGCGGCAATGCTGGGCACTGATCAGGCGGCAATGCTGGGCACTGATCAGGCGGCAATGCTGGGCACTGATCAGGCTGCATTGCTGGGCACTGATCAGGTGGCATTGCTGGGCACTGGTCAGGCTGCGTTGCTGGGCACTGATCAGGCTGCATTGCTGGGCACTGATCAGGCTGCAATGCTGGGCACTGATCAGGCTGCAATGCTGGGCACTGATCAGGCTGCATTGCCGGGCATTGATCAGGCGGCATTGCCGGGCATTGATCAGGCGGCATTGCTAGGCACTGATCAGGCGGCAATGCTGGGCACTGATCAGGCGGCAATGCTGGGCACTGATTAGGCTGCATTGCTGGGCACTGATCAGGTGGCATTGCCGGGCGCTGATCAGGCGGCATTGCCGGGCATTGATCAGGGGGCATTGCCGGGCACTGATCAGGCTGCATTGCCGGGCACTGATCAGGCTGCATTGCCGGGCACTGATCAGGCTGCATTGCCGGGCACTGATCAGGCTGCATTGCCGGGCACTGATCAGGTTGTATTTCTGGGTACAGATCAGGCTGCATTGCTGAGCACTGGCAAGGCTGCGTTGCTGGGCACTGGCAAGGCTGCGTTGCTGGGCACTGGCAAGGCTGCGTTTGATGGGCACTGGCAAGGCTGCATTTGATGGGCACTGGCAAGGCTGCATTTGATGGGCACTGGCAAGGCTGCATTTGATGGGCACTGGCAAGGCTACATTTGATGGGCACTGGCAAGGCTGCATTTGATGGGCACTGGTAAGTCTGCATTTGATGGGCACTGGCAAGGCTGCATTTGATGGGCACTGATCAGGCTGCATTTGATGGACACTGATAAGGCTGCATTTGATGGGTACTGATCAGGCTGCAATGCTGGGCACTGATCTGGTGGCATTGCTGGGCACTGATCAGGCTGCATTGCTGGGCACTGGCAAGGCTGCATTTGGTGGGCACTGGTGAAGCTGCATTGATGGGTACTGGTGAGGCTGCATTGATGGGCACTGGTGAGACTGCATTGATGGGCACTGGTAAGGCTGCATTTGATGGGCACTGGTAAGTCTGCATTTGATGGGCACTGGTAAGTCTGCATTTGATGGGCACTGGTAAGTCTGCATTTGATGGGCACTGGCAAGGCTGCATTTGATGGGCACTGATCAGGCTGCATTTGATGGACACTGATAAGGCTGCATATGATGGACACTGATCAGGCTGCATACGATGGGCACTGGTAAGGCTGCATGTGATGGACACTGGTAAGGCTGCATTTGATGGGCACTGGTAAGGCTGCATTGGTGGGCACTGATCAGTCTGCATTTGATGGGCACTGGTAAGGCTGCATTTGATGAGCACTGGTGAGGCTGCATTGATGGGCATTGGTAATGCTGCATTGATGGGCACTGGTGAGGCTGCATTGATGGGCAATGGTAAGGCTGCATTGATGGGCACTGGTGAGGCTGCATTGATGGGCACTGGTCAGGCTGCATTTGATGATGATTTTGCAGACAAACAAAAACCATCACAAACACACACAGAAATCATCACAAACATACTGACATTACACACACACAGAAACCATGACACCCAAGCAATAGAAATTACTTTCTCAAGACAGGGGTACTTAGGAAATTTTTTTAGATCTGCAGGGGTACTTCACCGTAAAAAAAAAGGTTTAGAAACACTGGTCTAAGCTACTTGTTAGTGTTCCGCTGCTTTCTACACGTTTGTATCCTGAGACCGATTCATCTGACATGCTTAGACTGCTTGAACTGCTAGAAATAAAATTCACCTGCTAGGGCTAGAAAATATCAGGTCTGATCTAACACTGTGGTTTTGTGTACAATGTATCAGAGGTGACAGTGGTCTACTGACACTGCACTTGTTGGGGAAGTGGGGAGGGGGGGGGCTTAAACACAAGTGTTGGCAGATATCGGGGCTGATCCTGCTAAAGCTGTGTTTTTGGGGACACTACGTAATATATTGATCCATACAAACACTATACTAACAATGGCGGTGATCAGCGACCAATAGCGTGAGTGCGAAAGTGTGCGGACAATCTAACGTTAGCTGACCCTGGCTGGGAGGGGCGCTAACTGAACCCTGATCAGGCTGCATTGCTGGGCACTGGCAAGGCTGCATTTGGTGGGCACTGGCAAGGCTGCATTTGATGGGTACTGGTAAGGCTACATTTGATGGGCACTGGTAAGTCTGCATTTGATGGGCACTGGTAAGTCTGCATTTGATGGGCACTGGTAAGTCTGCATTTGATGGGCACTGGCAAGGCTGCATTTGATGGGCACTGATCAGACTGTATTGCTGGGCACTGATCAGGCTGCATTGCTGGGCACTGATCAGGTGGCATTGCTGGGCACTGATCAGGTGGCATTGCCGGGCACTGATCAGGCAGCATTGCCAGGCACTGATCAGGCAGCATTGCCGGGCACTGATCAGGCTGCAATGCTGGGCACTGGTCAGGCTACATTGCTGGGCACTGGTCAGGCTGCATTGCTGGGCACTGGTCAGGCTGCATTGCTGGGCACTGGTCAGGCTGCATTGCTGGGCACTGGTCAGGCTGCATTGCTGGGCACTGGTCAGGCTGCATTTGATGATGATTTTGCAGACAAACAAAAACCATCACAAACACACACAGAAATCATCACAAACATACTGACATTACACACACACAGAAACCATGACACCCAAGCAATAGAAATTACTTTCTCAAGACAGGGGTACTTAGGAAATTTTTTTAGATCTGCAGGGGTACTTCACCGTAAAAAAAAAGGTTTAGAAACACTGGTCTAAGCTACTTGTTAGTGTTCCGCTGCTTTCTACACGTTTGTATCCTGAGACCGATTCATCTGACATGCTTAGACTGCTTGAACTGCTAGAAATAAAATTCACCTGCTAGGGCTAGAAAATATCAGGTCTGATCTAACACTGTGGTTTTGTGTACAATGTATCAGAGGTGACAGTGGTCTACTGACACTGCACTTGTTGGGGAAGTGGGGAGGGGGGGGGCTTAAACACAAGTGTTGGCAGACTGGTCAGGCTGCATTGCTGGGCACTGGTCAGGCTGCATTGCTGGGCACTGGTCAGGCTGCATTGCTGGGCACTGGTCAGGCTGCATTGCTGGGCACTGATCAGGCTGCAATGCTGGGCACTCAGGCGGCATTGCTGGGCACTGATCAGGCTGCAATGCTGGGCACTAGTCAGGCTGCGTTGCTGGGCACTGATCAGGCTGCAATGCTGGGCACTAATCAGGCTGCATTGCTGGGCACTGATCAGGTGGCATTGCTGGGCACTGATCAGGCTGCATTGCCGGGCACTGACCAGGCTGCAATGCTGGGCACTGACCAGGCTGCAATGCTGGGCACTGACCAGGCTGTATTGCTGGGCACTGACCAGGCTGTATTGCTGGGCACTGACCAGGCTGTATTGCTGGGCACTGACCAGGCTGCATTGCTGGCACTGATCAGGTGGCATTGCCGGGCACTGATCAGGTGGCATTGCCGGGCACTGATCAGGCCGCATTGCTGGGCACTGATCAGGCCGCATTGCTGGGCACTGATCAGGCCGCATTGCTGGGCACTGATCAGGCCGCATTGCTGGGCACTGATCAGGCTGCAATGCTGGGCACTAATCAGGCTGCATTGCTGGGCACTGATCAGGCTGCATTGCTGGGCACTGATCAGGCTGCATTGCTGGGCACTGATCAGGCTGCATTGCTGGGCACTGATCAGGCTGCATTTGGTGGGCACTGGTAAGGCTGCATTTGATGGGCACTGGCAAGGCTGCATTTGATGGGCACTGGCAAGGCTGCATTTGATGGGCACTGGCAAGGCTGCATTTGATGGGCACTGGTAAGGCTGCATTTGATGGGCACTGGTAAGGCTGCATTGGTGGGCACTGACCAGTGTGCATTTGATGGGCACTGGTAAGGTTGCATTTGATGGGCACTGGTAAGGTTGCATTTGATGGGCACTGGTGAGGCTGCATTGATGGGCAATGGTAAGGCTGCATTGATGGGCACTGGTGAGGCTGCATTGATGGGCAATGGTGAGGCTGCATTGATGGGCACTGGTGAGGCTGCATTGATGGGAACTGGTGAGGCTGCATTGATGGGCACTGGTGAGGCTGCATTGATGGGCACTGGTGAGGCTGCATTGATGGGCACTGGTGAGGCTGCATTTGATGATGATTTTGCAGACAAACAAAAACATCACAAACACACACAGAAATCATCACAAACATATACTGACATTACACACACACAGAAACCATGACACCCAAGCAATATAAATTACTTTCTCAAGACAGGGGTACTTAGGAATTTTTTTTAGATCTGCAGGGGTACTTCACCGTAAAAGGTTGAGAAACACTGGTCTAAGCTACTTGTTAGTGTGCCGCTGCTTTCTACACGTTTGTATTCTGAGACCGATTCTGTCAAAGAGGCTTCCCCTTAGCTCTCATCTGACATGCTTAGACTGCTTGAACTGCTAGAAATAAAATTCACCTGCTAGTGCTAGAAAATATCAGGTCTGATCTAACACTGTGGTTTTGTGTACAATTTATCAGAGGTGACAGTGGTCTACTGACACTGCACTTGTTGGGGAAGTGGGGGGGGGGGCTAAACACAAGTGTTGGCAGATATCGGGGCTGATCCTGCTAAAGCTGTGTTTTTGGGAACACTACGTAATATATTGATCCGTACAAACACTATACTAACAATGGCGGTGATCAGCGACCTATAGCGTGAGTGCGATAGTGTGCGGACAATCTAACGTTAGCTGACCCTGGCTGGGAGGGGCGCTAACTGAACCTGACGCTATCTGATGTTGCTAGTGACAGTAATACAGTGATCAGTGAAAAATACTGTACGCTGTATGGGAAAGATAACACTTAATTTTTAAGAGTGCAAATTTTACAAGGATGAGGGCTGCTCTCCAGGACTTAGACTGGGAGGGAATAATGGGAATTTTTCAAAAAGACTATGCGAACTCACTGCAAAATATATTCCCATGGGCAATAAGTTTAAAAGGCTAAAAATAAAACCTATGTGGCTCACGGCCAAAGTTTAAAAAGTTATAAATGATAAGAAACAAGCATTTTAAAAATATAAAAATGAGGGAACACTATCATCTTTTAAATGTTACAAAGAAAATAACAGAATATGTAAAAAGGAAATTAAGAATGCAAAAATGAATTAATAGGAAAAGGGTCAGGTCTAAGCATGTAGGCCCTTTACAAAATAATCTAGAGTGTGTGATGGAGACAAATAGAAGGCAAACTTATTAAATACATTCTTCAGCTCTGTGTATACAAAGTGATGGTAGTGACACAGCCCCAAATGATCCACAATGGCTCAAAAGTGAAATGGTCCAGATTTTTATGGTTTCTTTAATGACTGGAATAGTACCACTGGATTAGTGTAGGGCCAATGTGGTGCCCATATTTAAAAAGGGATCAAAGTCTACCAAGTAACAATAGATCTGTTAGTTTAACGTCTATAGCTGGAAAAATACTGGAGAGTTTAATAAAAGACCACATCGATGAGTTCTTGTTGGAAAAAAAATGTTTTAAGCAACAGACAGCATGGATTCATGAAAGACAGAAGTTGTCAAACAAACCTGATTTCTTTTTATGAGGAGGTTAGTAAAACCTTGGACAGCAGGGTGGCTTTGGACATGGTATTCTTGGATTTTGCAGCGTTCCCCACACATGACTAATGTGTAAGGTAAAGTCTACAGGCTTGGAAAGATCAGTTTGTAAATGGATAGAAGACTGGTTAAAAGACCCAATTCAGAGAGTAGTGGTTAATGATTCTTACTCTGAATGGTCTAAGGTTATCAGTGGTGTACCCCAAGGTTCAGCATTGAGACCCTTACTTTTCAATATATTTATAAATGATATAGTGTCTGGGATTAAAAGTACCATTTCAGTGTTTGCAGATGACACCAAGCTATGCAGTGGAATAATGTCCTTACAGGATGTCTCCAACTTACAAGCAGACCTCAATGAACTGTCTAATTGGGCGACTATGTGGCAAATGAGGTTTAATATCGATAAATGTAAAGTTATGCATTTGGGGGCTAAGAATATGCATGCACATACATACTAGGAGGAGTACAATTGGAGGAATCTATAGTAGAAAAGGATCTGGGGGTTTTGGTAGTTCATAAGCTTAACCTGTCCAGATCCGCGCTATAGCCAAAGTACGGCTCCAGCGCGGATCTGAAATGCCGGGTGGACGTCCATGGACGTCCTGGCCATGTGCGCGCTCCTGACGCGCACTCACAGGCGGTGCACGCCCGCCGCACGCTGCGTGGCCGTGCCCGCGGGTCGGGCAGACTCGATGCCCACCCGAGACCCGCGATCCCGTCAGACCTGCAGAACGGAGAATCGCCGTTGTAAACACGGCGGTTCTCCGTTCTGTTGAAGGGGACATAACAGATCTACTGATCCCTGTCACTGGGATCAGTTAGATCTGTTATGTCCCAACCAGCCCCGCCCCCCCCCAGTTAGAACACACCCAGGGAACATTGTTAACCCCTTCACTGCCAATGACATTTATACAGTAATCAGTGGACATTTAAATTTCTGATCGCTGTATAAATGTCATTGGTCCCAAAAAAGTGTCAAAAAAGTCCAACATAACCGCCCCAATATTGCAGTCCTGATAAAAATCGCAGATCGCCGCCATTACTAGTAAAAAAAAAAAAAAATGATAAAAACGCCATAAATCAATTCTCATAGTTTGTAGACGCGATAACTTTTGCGCAAACCAATCAATATACGCCGATTGCGATTTTTTTTTTTTACCAATAATATGTAGAAGAATATAAATCGGCCAAATCATTTTTATTTTTTTTTAATTTTTTTTTTTGGATATTTATTATAGCAAAAAGGAAAAAAAAATATTGGGTTTTTTTCAAAATCATCTCTCTTTGTTTGTTTATAGTGGCGATCAGAATTGACGCAGAGGGGATCAAATACCACCAAAAAAAACCTCTATTTGTGGGGGAAAAAATGATATAAATTTAGTTTGGGTACAACGTCGCATGAACACGCAATTCTCATTCAAAATGCGACAGCGCTGAAAGCCAAAAATTGGTCTGGGCAGGAGGGGGGTTTAAGTGCCCAGTAAGGACGTGGTTAATAATGGCATGCAATTGACTGTCTGCACATGTTCTGGTCCTGTCCGGTTCTGCGCCCTTACTGGACTGCACTCTTCTCCTTTTTCGAACATACCCTGGAAATACCTGTTCCACAAACTCCGGAGGTTGGTCTACTTGGCGTATTAAATGAACTGGTACACCGAACTCATGCTAGAACACTACTGCGTGTATTGTTGTTTTTTGCTAGGAAATTGATTTTACTGAAATGGAAAGATGCATTAGCCCCCGATGTGCAACTATTATATCGCATGGTAAATAAAGCCCTACCCATATATAAGCTTATCTATGCGGGCAGAGCGTGTCCGAAAAAATTTTACAAGATCTGGCAACCTTGGCTGGACATTGGGGATTCCTTTTGGGAGGACACCCCGTTGTCCCAGCAGTAGGGGGGCAGTGGACGGCTGACTAGTGCCTGGGTGACTGTGTAATGGGGTCGGTTGAAGACGTCTGTCATTTTCCCCCCTCCCCCTTTGTTGGGGGAGTTCTCCTATAACGGCAAGGAGCTGGTGAGGTGAGGTGTATGGGTGAGGACCTGAAGAGTGGA
>BLSH010203491.1:284329-301770 GCA_018402905.1 Glandirana rugosa
TTTTTACCAATTTTAATTTAAGAATCTACGATTTTTCACCATATAGTATGTTTTTATAAAACACCACGTATTTCACGACAATACCCCACAATGAGACGCATATGCCAAACTATAATATTGAATCCACGTCTGTCATACCATTGCAAGTCTATGAATATTAGTATATATATAAGTTTATTAAGAACACCCGCTTATAAGTTACTTACTGCAAAAAGTTACCATAATCAGGACTAACGTTATAACGTATCAAGTATCAAGTACGTCTCTGGTTTATATCTTTTTTTATTTATTTATTTCCACGTCGCACGAGGTACGTGTGATCAGCACCTTGTACACCATAAGAACCCAAGTTAAGAAGTGTTGTCAAGATATCACATATGAAAAAGTACACATCAGTGGAGCACGCTGCACCTTTATTTATTTATTTTTTTCTATATTTGGTCTCTGCATGAACTATGAACTATGCAATATTGCAATCAGGACTAATACCATTGAAAAACGTCATTCATTGAATATTCGCCCACAAGAATTATTTGAATATATATATGATTATAAGTATCTGAACGTTACCATACTGTCTGCACCTAAGTTATAATATCAAACCGTATACGCAGAGTAACACCCCATAACAGCACTTTATGCACCACAAAATATTTTTGTATGATATACCACTTTTTAGCATCTAAGAATTTAATTTTAACCATTTTTTTATTATTATGTATGGATTTGATCACGTACTAGCACTTACCTGTTTTGCACGAAAAAAAAAATAATTTGGTGGTATTTTGAGATATTTGATCACATACTAGCACATTTTTTCAAAAATATTATATTTTAAAGTTTTATTGTAGCCACATTTTTATCCAATTAAGCCTATCAAGGGTATACCTTTACCATTGATAACTTTCTGATCACATACCAGCACATATACTAGCACTTTTTTTCAAAATATTTTTATTTTTAAAAATAAGTTTTATTGAAGACACGTGTTTAACCAGCCAGGTCTATTAAGTATATACCTTTACCATTGATAACTCAAGCAGCGCCCAATCCAGTTCTTACCTATTATACAAACCATTGGCCCCCCAAGGGAGCTAAATTCCTGGTAGGCAGCAGCTGAGCAAATTATCCTAAGCGCAATACACCCATATATACATTCTATTATCCCAACATGTTTCACTAACATTGGCTTCTTCAGGGGATTGTAGGCCACCAACAATTGAACTATACAAAGGATATGGAATCACAGATGTCAGAGAATGCATGATCAAAAATGTATTATTTAAATATGATTAAATTTACACATATTTATAGCATAATCATTTGCTTTATCCACTCCTCCCAAAGTTTACCCCATCGGACCCCAGGTGGCCAACACTCTCATCAACGCCACTGAAGAGGGGGGGGGGCACCGTGCAACCACAGAGGACACATACTAAGACCAAACTAAGATAGAGAATCATCCAAAGAAAAATTTTAATATGTTTGTCCGCAACAACAACGTATATACCCAGATAAATTGTGCATATGTCTAACCAAAATATTTGGGTAACCTATAAGGTACACTTGGAAAACAATTTATAGTGGGGTAAAAGGAGGGCACCTACAGATTGTATAACATATACCAATGGAGTGAATGCAATGCCACTGAAACACAAAAAGAAGCATGTGTAAGAGTAACTGTATGTTTGGGGCTGGATTGGCGCTTCCCTAATTATACTATTACTAGGTCAATAATCCCCTTTTTTATAGTCAATCTCATATAAAGTGCTTGGCGTAGGTGAAATGTGCAAGGTACATTCATAATAATAATAAAATCCAGAGCATAGTGTATACAGATGTTGAAAACGTATAAAGTGCTGGTGTGCTTGTGTGATAGTGAATATTAATAAATTATACTAAAGTGTATACAAATTCTGAAAGCGTATAAAGTGCTTGTGTGATATTAACGCATAATAATAGAAAAATATATCCTCTCAGTGTCTAATAGTTGCTCATAAATATAGCATATAACTAAAATCCTGCTGTGTATACAATCATATAAAGTGCTTCTAATATTACCAACAGTCCAAGTTTGATTTGCTTTAGTGCTATTCATAGTATGTCCAACGGCACATTAAAGTTAATATAGATTACTTTAAGGTTTCAAGTTTGGTGCATAGTATGTTTAAGGGGTTAATGAGAAAGAGATTTACTGAGCCAATGGGTTCTGCCCACAAGCAGAATAGGAAAAACCAGGCTTATTAGTTGAGCTATAATACAGATAACTGCCAAAATCTATGCTGCTGCCAAAAGGACAAACCTAGTCGTAGTGAAATCAAACAACGTCCTATACAATATTGGTAGTAAAGGTGTCCCAAAGTCTAATAGCCCACGATAAAGAGTCAGAAAGCCTGCCTCACATACAAACTTCGCTCTCCTAGGTCGCCCTCAGTCTCCAGCAGGTGTAATGCCGGAGGAGCTGGCTTTGTGTCCTTTCGGCCGGCGTTTGATGTCACCGGCAGAATGCGGACTTGAGAAGACCACCACGCATGTGCCAAGATCGAGATCATTCCCCACTACACTTACCAGAAGGCTGAGCGGGCCGAGCCAGTGACGCAGATGGCACCGGTCAAGGTAAACCGAGCCCCTGCATTAACTGACATCCGTTCCCACACGGTGTTACCCCCCCAGCCACAGTCCGATAGGAGGTGGGGAAGCACTGATGTCCACAAAGACTCAGGGCAGTGTGATCAGTTCGACACAACAGAGCACCCTCTAGTGAAAGGGGGCGCTCAAATTGGAGATCTAAAGGCCATAGCATGGAGGGGTAGATCCAGCATTGCCAGGAGAGTTTCCTGCAAATGCCCTGGGCTTCCGTATGGACATACATTGTGCCCACAACCCCCAAAAGCACCGATGGTAAAAGACGGCCAGGGAGACGACATGGGCAAGACGAAGGGTGTGCACGGGGCCAAAAAGGCAGTCCCTGTGCTCAGGAGTGGATCAAGCAAAAGAAGTGAAAACATCGCAAGGACATACAGAACCTATTCACATGTACAAACATTATTGTTGTGAAAACACCAACTAAATGGTTAACAATCATCACAATGTGTATACACAATAAACAAATTATATAGAAGCAAATAAATGGTATATGTGGGAATAGAGAGATGTTACAGATTAGGAGGGCAAAGGGAAAAAGGGGGGGGGGTTATTTTATTTTTTTTTTTTTTATGAATGACATTGATTACATAAAAAAAGCTTAAAACTTAGGGTCTCATTAAAGCCTGGATAATCTTTTGCTTTCAAATTATAGATCCAGCGACCGCTTATGAATAGGTTTTATGGTTGATGGATACAGCAATCAGCCGACATGTAGGCCTATATCATAATTTTGACCTACATATGATAAAATTTATGACCCTGGAACATGTACCCATGCATGCCAGGGGTGGTAATATTTATCAAACGTTACAATTGGAGGCTCGCTGGATTTATTATTGGAAAGCGTCAGATTATCCAGGCTTTGAGACACTACGATTTTTGTCATTAATAAAAATCAACCCCACCCCCCTTTTTCCTCTTTCCCCCCCTAATCTGGAACATCTCTCTATTCCCACATATATCATTAAGCCAATTAAATACAGAGATCAGTTTGCTTCTATATAATATGTTTATTTCTGTATACACATAGTGATGATTGTTAACCATTTAGTTGGTGTTTTAATAACAATGTTTGTACATGTGGATAGGTTCTGTATGTGTTTGCTATGTTTTCACTTCTCTTTTGCTTGATCCACTCCCAGTGCGGGGGCTGCCTTGTTTGGCCCCATGCACACCCTTTTGTTTTGCCCACATCGTCTCCCTGGCCGTCCTTTACCATCTGCGCTTTTGGGAGTTGTGGGCGCAATGTGCGAACATATGGAAGCCCAGGGCATCTGCAGGAAACACTCCTATTAATGCCTGATCTACACCTCCATGCTATGGCCTTTAGATCTCCAATTTGAGCTCCCCCTTTCACTAGAGGGTGCTCTGTTGTGTCCATCTGATCACACTGCCCTGAGTCTTTGTGGACATCAGTGCTTCCCCACCTCCTATCAGACGTTGGCTGGGGGGGGCAACACTGTGTGGGATCGGATTTCAGTTGATGCAGGGGCTCGGTTTACCTTGATCAGTGCCATCTGCGTCACTGACGCGGCACGTGGTAAGTGTAGTGGGGAACAATCTCGATCTTGCCACATGTGTGGTGGTGTTCTCACATCCACATTTGGCCGGTGATGTCAGAAGCCGGCCAAATCAAGGACACATAAAGCCAGCTCCTTTACACCTGCTGGAGACTGCAGGCGACCTAGGAGAGCGCAGTTTGTATGTGAGGTAGGCTTTATGAATCTTTATCTTGGGCTATTAGACTTTGGGACACCTTTACTACCAATTATTATTGTATAGGACTTTGATTTCGCTATGACTATGTTTGTCCTTTTGGCAGCAGCATTTTGACAATTATCTGTATTATAGCGCCTCTAATGATCCTTTTTTTTCCTATTCTCCTTATGGGCAGAACCCATTGACTCAGTAAATCTGTTTCTTATTAACCCCTTAAACATACTATGCACCAAACTTGAAACCTTACAACGGAGTTCCACAAAAAAATGGAACGTCTGCTTTAAGCACTCCTCACCCCCTTACATGCCACATTTGGCATGTAATTTTTTTGGGGGGGGGGGGGCGGTGTACCCGGTTTCTCGAGGGACTTCCTGTCCTCTTCCTCCTTCAGTTTCTGGGACACCTGGGCGGCGACTCTTCTTCTCCTAGGTGGCCCCTCCTTCCTGGAAATCTTCTGGGACATGTCACAGGTCCCAGATGATTGCCTGGCCACTAGGAACGTGCAGTGCGACTCGCACATTCGCAGTGCGTGCCCGGCCGTGAATCCACGGCTGGTGCCCACACTTGCAATGACGGCGCTGCGGGGAGGAGGGGGAGACGAGCGAGGTTTCGGGCGCAGCCATCGCTGGACCGCGAGACAGGTAAGTTACTGTTTATTAAAAGTCAGCAGCTACACTTTTTGGTGACTTTTAATAAACTAAAAGAGGAGTGTAACTCCACTTTAAAGTAATTTATATTAACTATTAACTTTAATGCGCCATTGGGCATACTATGAATAGTTCGTTGTGTATAGTGATAGATGAAGAACAGTACAATATTGTATTGTTACTCTTACACATATGCTTCTTCTTTTTGTGTTTCAGTGACATTGCATTCACTTCGTAGGTATAAGTTTTATACAATCTGTAAGTGCCCTCTGTAGGTTACCCAAATATTTTGGTTAGACGTGCACAATTTATCTGGGTGTATATGTTGTTGTTGCGGACAAACATATTAAAATTTCTCTTTGGATGATTTTCTATCTTAGTTTGGTCTTTGTGTCCTCTGCGGTCGCACGGCGCCCCCCCCCCCCTTCAGTGGCGTTGATGGGAAGGTTGGCCTCCTGGGTTCCGATGGGGTAAGCTTTGGGTAGAGTGGATAAAGCAAACGATTATGCTATAAATATGATGTGTATACTTAATTATATTTAAATAATGCATTTTTGATCATGCATTTTCTGACATTTATGATTCTATATCCAGTTAAATAAGTGTTTGTGGCCTATAATCCCCTGAAGAAGCCAATGTTGGCAAAGCATGTTGGGATAATACTTTATCTCTTGACCACTGATCCAATGAAACCCTCTTTTTCGTGACCACCAAATGGAGATGTATAAAGATGTATACTTTTTTTTAATCTGATTTTAACCATGTATAAATAAATTTTGTATTTTATAATTCCTGGTTTCCATTTATTATTTGTTGGCACCATTATAATCCCATCCAATATTTGCAACCTATTTACACGAAATTAAAAGGATGAGGTGCCAGATATAATGTTGTCACCTGGCTTGCCTGTTGTGTAAACATTTATTGTATTGCAGCCTACCAATTCATAGATGTGATGGTTTTATTTGTTTATTTTTTATGCTTTCTCTGTCTTTTATTTTCATCTAAGAATGGCTTAGGCACGCTAAAAGGGTCTTGTTTTATAGACGTAACACAGAGCTGTATACTGTATGTAGCTGAGGCTACGTGCAGTTTATACATCATTCCTAACAGGTGCACCTGTTAGCATAGGAAATAGTTTGTTTGGGCTAACCAAAAGACCTAATTAAAGTAACGGTAAAGCTGGCTTTAACCCTTTCGCTGTCAGGTCCACCAAAGCACATAAACTTCCCCCCCAAATAATTTTGAGACCCCCCCACCCCCATATATATGCACGTGCGAACATAAAAACGCATGCGTCGGGCACCTACACGGGAAAAATGTTGCTGTAACACTAAACTGATGACCTATAGGGGGCTTTTGAAGCATCGCCTATAGAAGATATAGTGTACTGAAGTTTGCCGCCATTTCACGGGCATACACATATTTAAGGTTTGACATGTTGGGTATCTATTTATAGTGCAATCTTGTCTTTTATATTTTACCAACAATGTGGGTAGTTTATTGCGTTTGTTTGCCCTAAATTTCACTTTAGTGTGATTCTTACTGAAATTGTGTGTTTCCCAGACCGTTGTTTGAGACAAAAAATTGGAACTACCACTATTTCATTCTCTAGAATTTCTGCTTTCCGAAAATATATAATGTTTGGGGGTTTTGTGCATTCTTTAGGCCTAAAATTATTTTTTTAAACATGTGCAAAAAAAAACAAAACTCAAAAGTGGCTCTGGAAGCGAAAGGATTAAAGCCTTAAAGCCTACAGCTGGGCATACACCACTAGAATTATTTTTGAAAATGTATGTTCAATTCATTTACTTGTTAGTGGGGACAAATCAAAGTTTGTTTTTGACTGTGGAGATGAGAATTAGCTGGATGGAAAAATGTTCTCGAAGAGGTTGTGTAGACGGGCAGACACACAACATTAGTGTCGATCAAACAGAGCGGATGTCAGTAGGACACTGGAAGCACAGGAGTATAATGCCTGGAGTTGTGCTTTAGGCACACTATTTCTTTGCTACAGATTAATGTGTCTTGTATCCTTATACAAGTACAGTAATGCATTAATAGAGGCTGAGAGCTAGAACCAGCAGCACACCTGCTCCCTCTCCACTGCCCCCTTCTTTTTTTTTTTTTTTTTTAGAAACCTCAAATGTCTCCTTTATAGGAACACTGTACAAACAGGAATATGTAGACTGACCACCTGAAAATGTATTAAAAAAAAAAAATCACATGTATATAAGTATTCACAGCCTTTACCATGGCATTCAAAATTGAGCTCAGGTGCATCTTGTTTCCACTGATCATCCTTGAGATGTTTCTACAACTTCATTGAAGTCCACCTGTAGTAAATTCAGTTGATTGGACATGATTTGGAAAGGCACACACCTGCCTGTATAAGGTCCCACAGTTAACAGTGCATGTCAGAGCACAAACCAAGGCATGACGTTCAAGGAATGGTCTGTAGACCTCCAAGATAGGATTGTATCATAGCACAGATCTGGGGAAGAGTACAGAAAAATGTCTGCAGCAAAGAGCCCAGGTCCCAAAGAGCATAGTGGCCTCTATCATCCGTAAATGGAAGACGCTTGGAACCACCAGAACTCCACCTAGAGTGGGCCGCACGGCAAAAATGAGTGATCATGGGAGAAGGGCCTTAGTCAGGTAGATGACCAAGAACCCGATGATCACTCTGACCGAGCTGCAGCATTTCTCTGTGGAGAGAGGAGATTTTCCAGAAGAACAACCATCTCTGCAGCACTCCACCAATCAGGCCTGTAAGGTAGAGTGGCCAGACGGAAGCCACTCACAGTAAAAGACACATGAAAGCCCACCTGGAGTTTGCCAAAAGGCACCTGAAGGACTCTGACTGTGAGAAACATAATTCTCTGGTCTGATAAAACAAAGATTGAACTCTTTGGCCTAAAGGGAAAGCATCATGTCTGGAGGAAACCAGGCACCACTCATCACCTGGTCAATACCATCCCTACAGTGAAGCATGACGGTGGCAGCATCATGCTGTGGGGATGTTTTTCAGTGACAAGAACTCGGAGACTGGTCAGGATCGAGGGAAAGATGAATGCAGCAATGGTACAGAGTCATCCTTGATGAAAACCTGCTCCAGAGCACTCTGGACCTCAGACTGGGGCAAAGTTTCATCTTCCAACAGGGCAACAATCCTAAGCACATAGCCAAGATAACAAAGGTGTGGCTACAAGACAACTCTGAATGTCCTTTAGTGGCCCAGCCAGAGCCCAGACTTGAGCTCCATTGAACATCTCTGGAGAGAAAATGGCTGTGCACCTAACGCTCCCTATCCAACCTGATGAATGGGAGAAACTGCCCAAAAAATAGGTGTACCAACCTTGTAGCATCATACTCACAAATACTTGAGGCTGTAATTGGTGCTAAAGGTGCATCAACAAAGTATTGAGCAAAGGCTGTAAAGACTTTTTTTTTTTAATAAATTAAATAAGATTTTAAAGAAACATCTTTCACATTGTCATTATGGGGCAATGCTTGTAGAATTTTGAGGGAGATAATTCATTTTATCCATTTTGGAATAAGGCTGTAACATAGCAAAATGTGGAAAAATTGAAGCACTGTGAATACTAACTGGATGCATTGTAATTCCCCAAATGTGCCACTTTCGCAGTTTCAGAAGGAGGGGTTATCAGTTATAGCCTACATAGTGTATATTCTTTGTAGAACAACAAAGTAAAGTGACAGGGCACAACAACCTAAGTGCAGTAGTAAAAATATAGAGAGGTAAAAATGACACCTCAATTGCATTTACAAGGTGAAGTGATGGAAGAACATCAGCTTGTCCGAACCCTGGATAGAAGATAGGATCAAACAGCTTGTCTTGGACAGTGTGACTTGACTGTGTGCAAAAAGAAAGGCCACCCTTGAGCCTGGATGAATGATGGAGAAACAGCACAGCTTGTGATTCTTCTGGGTTAGAACATGTCAATAGGTGTTGGTACGCAGTGTGTTTTGAAAGGCCTCCTCCTTTGAGGCCCTCTGAAATGGGCTGTCACAATCCTGGTGGTGGAGTCTGGTTTGTGCCGGGAGCAACCTCTCTTACTATCCCGATTCAGAAGCCCCTGAAGGTGGGAACAGGAGGCTCGGGAGTGTGGGATGGCACGAGGGCTTGGCTGGTAGCAGGTACTAGCAGAGTAGGCTTCAATGAGACTCGTGCAGAGATGGTAGAGTAGTGGTACAGGCCGGGTCAGCAACGTTCTGGCAATGCGGCACAAAAGGAGCAGGCGGATGGATGGTCAAGCACAGGCAGGGTTCGTCAACAGGCAGGCAGCAAGGTACAGAAGGGATCAGGCAGAAGAGTGGTCGTGGACAAGCTGAGGTCGGTACAGGCGGAAAGCACTGGTGGTCAGATCAAGCCGGGGTCACAAGAACAGGAAATGCACAGGTTCAGATTGCTGGGGAATACAGGATATGCTGTAGAATGGACAGTACTGGCTGCAGGGTGCTGTCAGCTTAAATGAGCCTTTGGCGCCATTGCCGGTACATACTCGTGAACACGCTACGTGCGCCCAGGCACAGGCTGCCAGACCCGAATTCCAGGGGCAACAGTTGTTTCCTGACATGGGCTGACTAGCAACATGTGGTGTCAATCTCTAACTTGGAAGAGTTTTTCTTTTCAGAGCCATGAAGATGTTGCAGGTCACTGATGTAGTCCAGCAATCAGCTGTGCAAGCCGTGTGGTTTCTCTACCATTTAGCCAGACTCCAGGGGTGATGGGCCCTTGTGTGCACAGTACAGTTGGCCAAGTGGAGCTGTTTGAGTATATTTTCTCTGTATGGGTTTCCTTTGTTTTATTTTCCTTGTGTAGCCATTTTACTCTTGTGATTTGAAGAATCAAGTTTTTATCTTTTTCAGACCTCCTGCTCGGAGCTTCCCAAAGAACTTCAGCAGCTTCCTGTCTTACAGCAAATGAGAAGAGAATCAGCATTGAAAGAATACAATTTTAATAGTCAGGGATTCCTTATAAGATCAGAGAAAAAGAAGCCATGATCTCTTGATGAGCTTTACCTAAATCAGAATTGGTTCTAGATTTCCTTTATTAGGTGCCCCCCCCCTTTTGTTTTGTAATCCTCAGGGCAATATATTGGCAATGGTTCTCTTACGATTTTTTTTTTTATAGGGGTCAACATCTTGAGGTGATGCAATGCCTCCAGTGACTTTTTAGTGTAAATAACTTCATACAACCAACATTTTTCTTTAGAACTGCATTTAGTGAATAAGGATTGGATCACCTATAAATAAATACTAAAAACTAAATAGTCAACTCAACTGTTGAAAGAAGAATACAAACGTAATGGGGTTACTTCCATCAAGAGTTTCTCATAAAACTGTTGAATGAAAGATTACAGCTCCTTCCATACTGGAAAATCCTTGAGCAGTACTACAGCGCACTGGCATTGTGTAAAATCTTCAATCTTCCTGTTAGAAACTATATCTTGACTAACAAACATACTACTTGTAACATAAAATCATACAAGTAGAATCTGTCTTGAACCAATAGGCGCACATGTCCATCTGTCTAACCATTAAAAGAATGTAATGGACATAACAGCTTTTGTGTTTCTAGGGTGTGCACTCTTCAGAGCCCTGGAGTGGAGTGTACAAATGGGTTCTTTTACATGCATTTATCTCAAGTACCTTTTGTGAGTAGAAAATATAATTTTTTACTAAAAAATTGTTGAGGATCTTCCATGATTCCAGTGCACTTTCTGTGTCTTTTGTAATTAGATCACCTGTCATGTTTTATTCCTTTAACACAGTTGTCATCAAAATAAAATATGATGGGTGATCCATAATTTTACGGTAGTCACTGAAACAAAATATGTGGGAATTCTCCCAATTAGTACATTTGTATAAGGGTGGATTTTCCCTTAGTTTAGGAAGATTTTTTTTTTCACTTATTGTTGTGTCTGTCATAGTAAGTTGGTAAATCTCCCCAGTTAAGAAAAGCACAATAATAAAAACATGACAGATGTAATCCCTACCTACTATGTCCAGAATAAAAATAAATGTTTTTTTCTGCTTTAAAGCAGTGGTAAACTCTTCAAAAAAAGAAAGGCTTTCCACCTGCAAGGTAATATCAAAATGTGCTAGTATGCACCACATACTAGCACATTATGATGGACTTCTCTTGAAACAAAGCCCTCCAGTGGTATGCTGACAGGGCTGCCATCTTCACCCAGTCATCCTTCTGGGTTTGCAGGCTCAGGTCCTCTGATTGGTGGAGTCACATGCGTGTGGGAGTCTCGGCCACAGCACACAACTCTGAAGAAACTGCTTGGGTATGCTGTTTCCTCAGAGCGTATGCGCCGGTGATGTCACCGACTGATACTCGCTAGAATATCTCCTAAACGGTTCACGTTTAAATGCTATTCATTTTACCTACAGGTAAGCTTTATTTTAAGCTTACCTGTAGGCAAAAATAGAAAACAAGAGCTTACTATCCCTTCAGTGCTTGGCAAAATTTAGTTAAATTACTGTTTTTTGTTTTTTTCATTGCTTTAAAGTTACGAGCTTCTCGCTATTCTATATACATCAATATATGCATCTTCAGAAAACTAATCTATACACTGTTTGATCAGACACCTGGGTTCAGTAGGAACCCAGGATTTCTTCTATAGGATTTCTTCTTTGTTAGAAAGGCTGTACTCTGGTCCTTTTCCTCTGATTGCCTATCGGCTATTTTTGTAATAATGGCTGGACAGCTCATAGAGGGGCAAAACTGGTAGCAATGCTCTGTCCTGCAACAATGTCCACCTTCTAGTAGGGGCTGTGCCATAGAAACTCTTATACCATCAAGGCAGATAGCTGCCAGTAAGAAAACGTGAAGTATCAGTATATTTCTGTGTGATGGAGGGGGTTGTATGTGCTGAAAATACAAATCTTAAAGTAGAACTAAAGGCAAAACTTTTTTTTTTTTTTAGTTTTGGACAGAGTGGAGAGGGATTGGAGCCCCTGTCATTTTTTATTGCTTTCTGTGCCCCTGTTAAGGAGATTCATCCTCTCCATTTGTCCTGTTTACCATTAACAGTGAAAGTAAAAAGGAAACCCCGATTTTTGGGTTGTCCCCAGAAAAGTAATGGATGAGAAATCTTTCATTGGGGACACTAGTTCTGGTTAGCAAATAATTATTTTAATTTGCAGAGATATTCTCTCACTTCCTGTTTGGCTATGGGACAGGAAGTGAAGGAAGATCTCTGCAATGGGACAGATGGCAAAAAAAAAAAAAATCAGACGTGGGGTTATAACCCTACCTTACTCTATCCGAAATGGAAACAAAAATAATGTTTTGCCCATAGTTCTACTTTAAGACCTCATATTTCACATGTGTACACCTAGATTGTGTTGTATTGGGTTGCATATGTAACTTTGCAAAGCAAGCTTTATCATTTAGTTCTGGAGAGGAGAACATGTATGGTGGTCATGCACTGCCTAATTATCATTTTTCTCTCTATCCAGCATTGGAAATAATTTTTCTTTCAACAGTATTTGAGTAAAACAGATCTAAAAGTAAAACTAGGTGGGGGGGGGGAACAAAACTACTCTAGAGATTTTATTTCTGTGTGTCTATGTTCAGGAGATTCCCCTCAATGTAATGTAATTGCTACACACACAGCTGCTCTATCCAAAAGGAATAAAAAAGTTTTGGTCTGAATTTGATTAAATGTTAATATATTGTTGAACATTTTACATTAATATGTGAAAGAAGCTCTTTAGTTGAATTTTTGCATAGTCTGTTGAAATTGTTTATAATGTATCCAATTGTTGATATTACATTTGGTTTGTTTTGTTTTACAGTGGTTACCTATTTTTTTTATAGACATTGCATATTTCTTTCAAATAGAGTACATATGTAACAGTAATAACCAAATAAATTGTTACAACAGTTCTTTTTTACAGTTCTTTTTATCTAACGAAAACAATGATAAAAACTTTAAAGCATGATGCTTTTAAAGTACACTGGGACCTGAACAGGAATGGAAACAAAGATGGGTGGACGTGGTTTAGTTTGGTCAGTTAACAAAAGCACAAGAGTAAAACTGAAGGGTAACAATGCATTTTACAGCACCAAATTTGAAAAAAGTTATAACGCAAAAAAGCACCCACAGTCCCACTATTGATCAGAGTTACAAAATAGTACGTTAAAAAGAGCAGTTTTGAAAGTCTATTATAGCAACCATTAATAATTGGGGTTCTGTTGTATCAGCCTAATTCTTCACTTTCCACATATCATTGTTTCAGCACACCAACTGGAAAAAGCAAAGGGGCAACGTTGTAAATTCTGGTAATGAAATGGGACTGTTAGCCTACATGAGGTTGTCAGGCTGGAACGTGGCCATAATGTGCACTGGAGTATCCCAAACTGCCAATGATACATCAGTGATAATGGTTGAATCGCCTGTTGAATTGTTGACATGATGGGCCATGAGTAATACTAGCCAGATTATCTGCCCATGAGAACTAGATGTTTTGAACATTTTTCGGAGTATCCTGCCCCATGTAATAAAATTGTATATAATTGAGGGGAGTGTGTCCTGGCTATAGAGCTGAGTGGATACAAGTAAGCTGAGCTCTGTGCTTAGTGAGCAGCCCCTCTGGCATTCAGCCATGCTATTACCTGCTGCTCCCACTGTACCAGGTATCTGCTCTCTGAGCTTGGCACTGACTAAGATGGCCGCTAAGAAGGCAGTCTTGGAGTGTTCCCCCACAACTGCCTCTGTATCCTTGTAAGGGGTGCCAGTGTAGCTTCTGCAAACACTCAGATTCAGTAGTTTCAACTCCGGTGCTTTAATCCATAATAAGAGCCTTCCCTACTAAAGCTGATATGAATAACTGAGCAGCAGAGATTAAGGAGGCTTTTTTAGGCTGAAAGTAGACACTATGAAACAGCAGGTATTGGGCATAGCAACTACAGCAAAGCAACTATATGCCACTTTAATACAACTATGAACTCAGTTTTATGTGCTGGAGAAAATGCAGGTCCACAGAGTCAAGCTCTTATAGCTATCTGATTGAGAATGGAAGACACTGAAAACCACTCTAGGAGAAATAATGTCAGATTACGTGGTATTCCCGAGGGTGTTCTTAACTCTGATCTATATGCTACAGTCTCAGCAATCCTGAATAAGATACTGTAAAGATCCTTGGATGAGACTATTGAATTGGATAGGGTGTATAAAGTTGCAGGATCCAGAAATCCCTCGGCTGCCCACCCACATGACATATTGTGCAGAGTGCACTACTATCATATCAAGGAAGACTTCTTACAAAGATCTAGAATGGAATCAATATGACGGAGCTCAGATTACACTCCTATCTGACTTATCAAGGGCCACACATGCTATGCAGAGAGGATTGAACCTTCTAGATTTGATGGGGCGCTATATAGTTGAGCACATCCATTTAGTGCTCAGGTAAGAAGAGATAGCTATCTTTCAGAAGTTTTCCCCGGATCAGATGCCAGCCCTTTTAATTTCCTGGGCAATGAGCCCTGTGCCCAACTGGCTGGACTCTCTGGAGGAGAATGAGCCGCAACCAGGAAAAATGGTCTTATTAAAGAAACAAAGAACAATTATATCCACCTCACATTTGAGGACTGATTAGTAATGGAACACACAGTGGGGCTGTTTACCTTTGTTTAATGAGTGTACTCTTAAAACAATGTTTGCTGAATATATTATGGTACACTGCAGCCTAGCAGGCCTTTACTATGTAAAATAGATTTGGGGGAGGGGGGGCGGATGTCAAATATGCTGGGTTTTTTTTGGTTTTTTTCCTCTTGAGAAGTCACATGTAAGCACTACGTAGCGTAGATCATTCGAGCACATTTTTTAGTAACTCGTGCATCGATAGATGCACATGGCTACCTCAAATTAAATTATATGGTTTCTTTTTTTGCACATTTGTGAAAGGTTTGGGAGGTAATTGCATAATATACTGTTTATGCGTCTGTATATATATTTGTGTTTCTTGATGCATTAATATTGCATTATTATTTGAATTGTATAACTGAATTTTATCATTTAATTAAGGGATTAGAAGGGCAGGCAGGTGTTCCACCTCCAGGAATAGCTCCAGGGGTAGAAATCACACTGAGATTTAAGCACTGCTGTCAGATGCAGTCTGCCTGCCACTGTGTATACATGGAATGCTCATGCCTGACAAGGTTGGAGCCTGACAGTTTATTTTTTGAAAATTATTTTTATTTAAATTTTCAAAATAGTATATGCATGACACATGTCAATTAGCAACACACTAAAAGGAAAAAAAAAATCTAAATGAGTCATACATCAGCACAAATGGCCAGCATGCCCCAGCGAATAAGAAGGATCTATGTCAGGGTAAGAGCCTACACGTTTCACATAAAGAATTAGTATTTGATAATCTATATATATATATATATATATATATATATATATATATAATATGATATGTAACTGACTACAGTATCCAGATATATAACCAACCCATCACATCGGAACATAAAGCGCTACTTGCAGTAACATAGTGTTGATAACAAAGCGTAGTAGTACTCTCAGATGCAGTAGATGCATCACTGACCCATCCTCCCCACACTTTGTCAAATTTTACAGGAACCCCTCTACTGGCATATGTAGCCTTATAAGGTTTTATTAGAGCTTTCCAGGCCGTGATGGTCGGAGCATGAGATTTTTGTCCAAGGATAATGCTTTTTCTAGCATCATAGAGCAATAAGGTTAGGAGAGTTCTGATTACATTTGTAGGGGTCAAGGGGTCAACCAATCCCAGCAGGAAAAATTCCATGGAAGGAATTTTGTTTAACATTGTGACAGAATTTATACATTGTACTACATTGAGCCAAAATTGTTGTATTGCCGTACAATCCCAGAATATATGAATAAAATCTGCATGGGGATAATTACATCATCAACAGCTAGGTGATTGGGAGGGGAATATTTTAGCCAATTTAGAAAGAGTTAAAAAAAAATTCTTTGCAAAAATGTTTATGGAATAAGGTGGTCTCTAGCAGACACCAGTCTAGTGAAATAGGAGTCCCAAAGGTCATCCCAATCCATACTAGGAAAATTAACCAACCAAGCATTATGACAGAGTAGAAATAACCTAGCTGTATCAATAAATAACTATATATGGAGGGTTGCTCTGTTTAAGAGTGTCATCCCTTAGTAAGGGCTCTAAGTCACCCACATGCACCACTAAACCTGAGGAGTCCACTTGAGTCTGGAAGGTGTGTCTGGGCTGTAGGTAGCGGAAGAGGTGAGAGTTAGACAGTCCCAATTGGGTTTTTAGAGCTACAAATGCATTCCGCACCGCAGATCCTACTGTGTTGACCCCAAATTTAGTCTAAATAATGGGCTCTGGATACGCATAAAATTGATGTAACTGAGGGTGTTTCCATAAGGATATATAAGGGGAAACTATACTATCACCTCCATGTTCTGCCCACCTAGTTACTTCCTAAGCCCAAATTGTGGCTCGCATAGATAGTGAGAGGATATGGGGCCCTTGTTCCCCGGAATACCAAAATGAGACAATGTCTTATAGGAACCAACAACGGTTGCCTCCAGAGACAGCCCCGCATCATCGTTCGGCATAATCAGCCACCTATGAACATTCACCAATTGCCCTGCCAGAAAGTAAAGGTAAAAGTTAGGAACCGGCAAACCCCCCCCTCCTTCCATGGCTGTTGAAGGACCTGCCATTTAATTTGTGGGGTGTCCCCTTGCCACAAAAAATAGATACCAGGCAGTTAATGGTCCTACAATTAGTTTTAGGTACCCAAATCGGGGAATGTCTAAAAATAAAAAAGGGAGGAATTTCATTTTTATTAAATTAATCTTCCTAGTCAGAGGGGATGATTCTGCCAGGCCTGAAGTCTCTGTTTAAGGTTTTTGATAACTGGTTACATTTAAAGTCATGAAGTCTGTAATGGCATTGGAAATCTCAAATCCTAGGTATTTAAACTTGTCAACCCACTGTAGTGGACAATGGTTCGGTGACTGTATGGTAGGAGAGGAAGCCTTCAGGGGGAGTATGAGACTTACTCCAGTTCACTTTAAGACCGGAGTAGAGTTAAAGGAGCTTTATAGAGTGTTAAGACCAGAGTAGTTAGAGAAGAAATTTAGGATAGACGATGCTGCAGGGAGCGACTCATCTGAATCTTGGAGACATAGGACCATATCAAAAAGACACAAATTCCAAACAAAGCGCTTAATAAATGTCCAAGTGCTTAAAAAATGTGCAAAACTGCTTATGTTGTGCTGACACAAATAAAGTCCCCATAAACATATCGATGTGCTATGGTGATCACACAAATTATCAGTGATGAAAGCACTGAAAACTGTCCAGGTGTCTGGATGGTGCTCCTAAAAATACATGATCTCCGATTGTTTA
>BLSH010203491.1:327795-345837 GCA_018402905.1 Glandirana rugosa
ACCCTATACATGTAACCACTTCCATCAAGTTGGGAAAGATTAGAAGGGACGGGTTGATCTTCCACATGGATGTCAACACAAGTTTTAATAAGTTGGGGGTTACGACTTTTACCAAAATCCCTCAAATCACATGTAAACATTAACATAAGACTTACTGTAGGATGTTCCTGAAGAATTTCTTGGTATACGTTGATTTTACTGTAGTTAATCAAAACATTATGTCATCATTTACAAAGAAAACACTTAAGAAGTAACTGTATTAATAAGTTGGGGAATTTCTGATGGTGAGACTTCTTGTCTCCAAGTTACTGAATAATTATGTCAATGAAGAATTCACAAAAGAAACATTTACTACTGTATTACAAAACTAATTGATGTCATTTTAGTTGCATATGGTTCTTTAAGAAGTCCTTGTAGGATGTCATTCAGAATACAATTACAAATGTACACTAAACTCCCTAAAACCATTTTCAGCATTGGGGGTTGAATAATTTTGAACACAACTGTAGGTACACCTTCTAGTTGGGCAGGGAAGATTAGAAAGGGTTGAACTACCTTCACCAATGTACATATCCCAGCCCAATTTGAGCCCAATAAAGGCCTTAGTTTGTGGTCTACGCACAACCACCAAGTGTCTGCTAGAGCTTGTGTTTGATTGGTAAACAGTGAGACTGGGAAGCTTCCATCACTTCTGACCTGATATGTAGTCGTGCAATATCTAAAGTCATGTGAAATTGGTTTAAGAGTATTATTAAAACAAGTATAATTCCCCTTATAGACTGTCACACCTACTGACTTGGTTTTCATTACAGTCACAGGAACGTTATGGATTTCTGTTTTGCAACCCTCATTATCTGCTTTACCTTGCATCATCAATAAAATACATGTCATATTGAAAACTGGGGGGACTGGAAGAGTCGCTAGGCTTGATCTTCCACTGGCACACACTACACAGTCAGAGGCATTAGTAGAATTGGCTGTAAACTTCATCCATTCCAACCATTCATTCTTGTCAGAATAACCAGTCTCTATGCTCAGTCTATCTTCTGGCTGTATTACTACCCCAACTACCTCGTTGTCCTGTCGCTCTCCAACCTCAGGGGGTAAGTTGCTCATGGTACCAGCAGGGGCACTTTGGGAAGGGTTTATCTGAAGTTTTGACTTCAGCCCAAGGATCCGTCCCTAACATAGTTATTCCTAGCCTATATACTCCACTGCCTTTAACCTCTGGGTTCTGTACTGTGAGGATAATGGTCCCTTGGCTTCCCTTCGCTAAGGAGATCCTCTGATAGGTACTTATGTCATCTGGAGGAATCCTAGCCAAACTAATCTCCCACTTGTGGGGGTCTGTTGTCCACCATACATTCTCCCAATCACCACATGCCTTATCCTCCCCACATATATATATATATATATATTATAGGCCCCAAGGTCATAAGTATCTTTTGTTGGGTCGAATACCTGGCTCTTTGTTAAGGTAAACACTATGGTCTGGTTTGAAGCTTCCGTATTCAACACTGGTGTTTCTTGTACACCCCACCCTTTAACCTCTCCTGTATGCAACCTTCTCATCCTCTTAGAGAGATCTGACATTCTTTCTCTCAACTTCAAAGTCTCCCAGAGCCAATAGGTGCCAAGACCCACGGCGAATAAGGTACAAGCAATAATCAGGAACCTTCCTTGAGGGGTTTTGTGGTATCCTCCATTCACAACACTCACTCACATAGATCTGTTTTCTAGTCTAATGATTTTGGGGACACTCTGTTGCCTTCGGGGATATTCAGGATCTGGATGTTTGCTTACTGACTTTGACAGCGGTAGGTGTGGTTAAGAGTGCCTGATAGGGTCCCCTTCCCAGTTCTTCCTTTTGTGCACCTTTATCCAGATCCAATCTCCTGGTTCCACAAGGATGGGTCTTTCACCTTCTGATGCAATACCTGGGGATGGAACAGACTGCTAGACAGGATCGGATTAGAATCTGGGCCTAACCACAGGTTACCCTTCCTTGTACCACCTTGTGTTTCCACTTTAGTTCCTCTGTTTCAGGGGATATTGCCTTTTGTGTGGGCGGAAGGAACCTTTTGGAGTACTGCATCCACGGTTTTCATTAACCCAACATCACTTTTGCTGGCTGATCAGAGTGTTGGGGGCAGAGTGGCCAGTTCTCCCCCTTCTTCCTCTGTCGGCAATATGTCCAATCATTTATCCTCCTTCCACACAAAACGTTCAGATATGTCCAACACCTCTTGCTATACATCTATAACCTATATTCCCACCCTCTGCAATTCTCCAGGCATCATTACCGTCACACCATGCTCAAGACTTCCCCGTGGGTCGCCTGAGTGAGATGTGGGGACAACAAAACCTGCTGCCTGTAAAATCTCCTAAGGGTGGGACCACATATCACACTCATATAGATGTTACTATTTCAATTTCTGATTCAATCCCATACTGATCTAGTCCCTTCTATATTAACAAACAACTCATAAAACAATCATCAGTACTGTATTTTAAAATATAACACTTCATTACATTAATTACTTAAAACTTACTTACTTATAACACATATAGACATCCATCTCCTGTGATCATTCAATATTATCCTATCATATACTGTTAAGTAAAGGTGCTCTAAGCCTGGTCTTTACTAGTCAACTGTCTTGTTCAAATGATTCTCATTAACCACTTCCCGACCGCGCGCCGTGTTTTCACGGCGGCAGTCGGGATGCTGAGCGCGAATCGCCGTAAATAAGCGGCGATCTGCAATCAGCCACCAGGGGGGGCGTGCGCGCACCCGCCGCACTCCTGGGGAGTGTGCCCGTGGCTCGGGCGGACCCGATGTCCGCCGGCGAGCCGCGATAAGCGGCTACAGGGAAAGAACCGGGAACCGCCGATGTAAACACGGCGGTTCCCCGCTCTGTTAGTAGGGGCATGGAAGATCTACTGATCCCTGTCACTGGGATCAGTTAGATCTCTCATGCCCATGTTAGCCCAACCCCCCCACAGTAAGAACACACCCAGGGAACACAGTTTAACCCCTTCACTGCCAATGACATTTATACAGTAATCAGTGGACATTTAAATTTCTGATCGCTGAATAAATGTCATTGGTCCCAAAAAAGTGTCAAAAATGTCCGACATGTCCGCTGCAATATCGCAGTACTGCTAAAAATCGCAGATCGCCGCCATTACTAGTAAAAAATAAAAAAAATAAAAACCCCAGAAATGAATTCTCATCATCCGTAAACGCGGCCACTTTTGCGCAAACCAATCAATAAATGCCGATTGCAATTTTTTTTATCACAAATATGAGGAATTATATAAATCGGCCAAAAACGGTGAAAAAATTTTTTTTTATATTTTTTTTTGGATTTGAATTTTAGCAAAAAGTAAGAAATTTGTTTTTTTTTGCAAAATGGTCGCTCTTCTTTTGTTTATAGCGGTTATCAGAAATGACGCAGTGGTGATCAAATACCACCAACGGAAAGCTCTATTTGTGGGAAAAAAAGGACGCAAATTTTGTTTGGGTGCAACGTCGCACGACCGTGCAATTGTCAGTTAAAGTGACGCAGCGCCGAATCGCAAAAAGTGCTCTGGTCCTAAAGCTGGAAAACCTTCCGGTTGGTAAGTGGTTAAACAATGCAGCTTGGTTTTTGTCAGTGGGTGGATCCTTTTCCCTTTCCACACCCAATAGGCTGGAATGGAGAACTAAACATTTAAATAATTATAATGATCATGACTACTATTTAGGAATTTACAGGGTGTTGGTAGTAATCAGCCATTTTTCCTTTGTTCCAAATAATGCTAGAATCTAAATCTGTCCGGGTTCTCCCAACCCTCCCTCCCGTGATTGCGCTGCCAACATCTCTCTTTTTGTTCCATTTTCTAACCGACCTGTTCAGCTGCATCATTCAGAGTGTTTGTTGGGTCACCTCCAGACCTAGGTATTATTATTAAGCACGCACCATCCCCATGTATTTCTTCTTTCTGGTCTGACGTTAGACATACAGTTGTTGTTGTTGATTATAACAGGGTCGTTTGTATATACCACCATATCACCATGAAGTTCATTCACAATATTGAAGTCATTAATTATGAAATCCTGGATGAACTGTATAAATTGTTTCCTACAGAATTTTTTGCAACAAATGTACTTTTATCCCCAGAACTCACGGCCAAATGCACCAAGGTGTTCAGGAAAATAGAATACACCATAGATACCATTAACCATCATTGGTGGGATAAATGCTTTCTCTTAGAATATCTCACACACCACATCACACCCAGAGGTCTCAGAATCCTGAAAACCTGTCCCTTCTTGTCCCCTGAACTAGCCACAGAGTGGTCCCGGCTAGCAGAATTTTGTACCCAGAAATGGATGCAACTAATCATAAAACAGAGAGAGCACAAGTACCAACAGACCATTCATGAACTAAAAGAACATATCCAGGTCCTGACCACATTCACCAACCATCTACCAATCAAATGGTACCAGATCCTGAAAAACCGCAACAAAAAGAAAGAAGATTCCACCATCAGCATTAAAATGGGAAAGGTCAGTAGAGACCTTGATGACTACAACTTGAACAAGGTCTTCAATTGGAAAAAGCAGAAACACAACAGAACCCGGAAACCCACACCAAACGACCGGAGCACTGACCGACCCTCTACCCATCCACCCCCTCTTCTGGGCACAGTTCCCTTTCCTACAAGTAGGACATACCACCCACCTACCAAAAAAACACAACCACGGAACCAGCCTGGCCAACCAGCCACACCTGGTCAACTCTCCGCCCTCCCGGCAGACCAATTGTAGCAGCCATGGGTAGTATCACCAACCCTTTTTCACAATATGCAGACACGTTCCTACAACCCCTGGCCCAAGACCTACCGGCCTACATTTGAGACGGAACTGACCTCATGGACAAAATCCACTACTACAAGTGGGAACCCACATACAGATGGATCACATTGGATGTCAACTCCCTATATACATCGATACCACATGACATTGGCATCAGAGCCATATCGCACTTCTTATCCAGCAGTGACAGTATCCATCCAGAACAATAGTAAGATAGAGCAGTTGAATTCTGCCTCACACATAACTATTTTGAATTTAATGGCCAGTTTTTCCTCCAGCTAATGGGCGCGAATTTTGCTCCGAGCTACGCCAACCTAACCATGGGTCACTGGGAGCTCACCCACATATGGCACAACAACCCGTTTGCCGCCCACATAATATTTTATGGTTGATATATAGACAATATTATAATCATTTGGGACGGTACAGACACATCAGTCCAGCAGTTCACTGAGTATTGCAATAATAATAAGTTTGGCCTATCATTCACCTCCTCCAACGCCGTCGATGAGATTGCCTTCTTAGACCTGACCCTGTTCCACCAAGGGTCCACCATCATGGCAAAGAACTATACCAAACCCACAGCCAGAAATTCATACCTGCACTTTCAAAGCTGTCACCACCCAAGGTGGATAAAAAATATACCCAAGAGCCAATTCTGTAGACTCAGAAGGAACTGCACACAAGACAGTGACTACCATCTTCTCAGCAAACCCTTAACTGAAAAATTCATCCTGCCTGATCTGGACACAAAAGCCCACCTAGATTGTGCCACTCTCCCCTCCACTACCGCTCATGCCGCCCGTCAACAAAACACCATCTCTATCAGATTCACCACCCAGTTCCACAACCAGCACAAGAAAATGGAAGGAGTCATCAACAAACACTGGCCAATATTTCTTGAAGACCCACACCTCAAAACCATTCTGCCTCCCCGCCCCAGTGTAACCTACCGGAAAGCCAGGAACATTAAAAGCAGGATAGCTCCCAGTAAACTGAAATCATCCCCCAAGAAAGGTCCAAACCAGCTTTGCCTCATCCCATTGGTGAGCATGTATCAGTGCAAGAAAACACTATGCCTGACGTGTAAACATGTGAACCATGGGCAGAAACACTTCACCATTAAAGGCAAAACATACCAGATCTCCCAATTTTATAATTGTTCCACGGACTTTGTCATATACTGCCTCTCATGCCCTTGTAATCTATACTATGTGGGTCGTACCATCAGGCCCCTAAGACAGAGATTTGGTGAACATTGCAGGTTTGTGGAAGGAGGCAAAGACAACCACGGTGTGCCCAGACACTTCCTGACACACCACGACCAGTAATCAGCTGGACTCAAAGTATGGATAATTGAAGCCATACCCAATACCCTACCACCAGCAGAGCGATATAAAAAGCTATGCCAACAGGAGATGTTCTGGATATATCATTTGGATCTTTTATCACCAGGAGGACTCAATGAGGAAATTGACAGTAACGTCTTCATTTGATAAACAAGCTTCAGCCAGAACACCTTCACAGCATCCATTTCTGATTATCCAGCCTGAACAACACAGCAGGTCCCCACAGCCCCAAGCCTTCTTTTTATTCACAACACATGCTGGCCCCTAGGACGTCCTAGGGCACCCTCCACCTTACACTGTTCACGGTTAAATATGCCCCATGCTGTGCTTTATTTGCTTCACCCATATTCCCCGCTGCTCCACTTTACCCTGGTAACCCCCGCACCAGTTATTTTATATAATTTTATATATGTTTATATATTTTTATATATTTTATTTATCTTATATAATTTTATAGATTATAAATCTCCACATACTCTTTATATGCAATGGGTTCTTATATATCTCATATATTGTACAAATTGGTTTACACATTTTTAAAAAATTTTATGGAATGTATAGACCGTTTAAGGTTGTGGTATTTTATAACATTTTACAAGTCTCGTATGAGTACCAGTTCTTACCAGCCACCAGCTTAATTGTCCATTTTTAAGGCGTCTAGATTATTATTTTAAACGTTGAAATATTTTTAATGTGACAAGTTTTGGAATCTTATATGATCTTAAAGCTCTCTGACTGTAACGCTTTTATCTTTGCCATTCACCTATGGTTTCTATTTGTGTTGTATACATCTTTACTATCCCTCCCTCCACGGGTTTTTTGCTGTTATATTATGATCAGCACCAACTTACCCAAGGAGGTGTATCCTGAGCACAAACCCCTCCCTGTGTTCCCTTAAATCCCCCCCCACCACCATTGACAACAACCACGGCCTGAAGAAGGGGGCGGAGCCCCGCAACGCGTCGTCGTTTCCAGCTGCTCATTGGACGAGAGGCACACCTGCATCTGCCCTGCACGGACCGAACGGTCGTTCGCACCAAAACCTACCGGAGCCAGAGGAGGAGACGCCAGGAACCACCGACGCCGCCCCCCCAGCCCACCACCGCCAGGCAGACCAGGACCTCATCCCAGCAGCCATCCTATAAGGACTAAAGGACAACCATAGCTAGCAGTGGCTGACATTGCAATGCGCACTTGCATACTACCATTGTGAGTAGTTTTTATCTTGTTTAATAAATTGCTTTTTTACACTACTGCACTTAGAGGCGCACTTCTCTTGTTCTTTGTTGTCCACAGGAGTCCGGTTACTTCATAGTGGTGCAGCCTACCAGTGCTACAGTGGATTTCCACCATCCTAGGAAATAGACTTTATCACAGACTTTTGTACATATAGACATTTGTACATATAGACCTTTGTACATTGCAAACTCTGCCATCCCCCCACCTGCCCAACCACCGGGGGGCAAACCCAGGACCGCCCCCCATACGCTGAGAGTCCCCAGCCTAAATCTGTCCGTGTTCTCTCAACCCTCCCTCCCGTGATTGCGCTGCCAACATCTCTCTTTTTGTTCCAGCAGATGGGGGGGATGGGGACTTTTTGACCCTAATGATCCCATCAGGGTCCTGCTTATACCGGAAGACACAGCTTTGGCACATCTCGAGTCCGGCTTTTCCCACTTGCTGCCAAACCTTCCTACAATTAGGCTGCTGAACACCCTTTGGACTCATATCAAATATATACTGAAGATGCGAGGATAAATGCCCTGTACATTGCTGTGGCGAAACTCATATTACAAGGAAATCTTAAAACTAGATGGATTCGGTGACTGGGAAAAATTAGGGCTCAAGTGTTTCTCCCAATTATACGAGAATAATGTGTTTAAATCATTCGCTGAGCTTCAGTGGGATTTTCAAATCCTGGTAGGGCACTTTTATAAATATCTACAATTACGCCATGCAATAAACACACAAGTGCAAGTTAATGCCCTCACACTGACACACCATCCGTCAACAGAAAAGAGGGGAATGATCTCTCGGGCGTATGTCATATTACATAATGCTATTCAGGAATCTCTGGATCTCCGATGCAGGCAGAGATGGGAGAAGGAGCTTGGTGTCATGGATGGAGATACCTGGGCGGCATGATTAAATGTGGTGCCTCTGGTCTCGGTCTCTGCCACCCAAAAATTGCCCCATCTAATCTTATTCCACAGGGCATACAGGGATTTGCTCCACATGCTCTGGAAGTGCTCACAGCTTTTCCATTACTGGTCTGAAGTCCTATCTACTATATTATAAGTATATAATTACCAAATATAATGTGACCCCCTAACCTGTCTATTGGGTGCCATGGAGGGAGATAAATTGATTCCCAATGAGTACCTAGTGGTTATTCTCCTACTTTATATAGCAAGAAAACAAATCACTCGATTTTGGATCACCTCCAGGGTACCCACACGGCGGTTATGGATAGTGCAGGTCAATGCCATGAACATTAGGGGAAAACTCATACCTCCACAGGAAGGTACCCAAAAAATGTTACTCAATCTGGCAACTGTGGTTAGATACTCCACACCTGGCACCTAGCCAACTGGTAATGGATAGGCTGCTGGAGGGGTGATTCGTGCTAAGCTCAAAGGAACTGTGTGGTTTGGGTAGGGCTAGTGCAGGAAACTTGTTCTTTTACCTTTTTTATTTCCTTTTAAGTTGAAGTTGTTAATAAAAACGTACAAGGAGCATAATGGTATGTCAATATCCCAGGATTTACTATGAATACATCTGAAATGATAAAAAAACACAGCGATGGACTCTGATTGTGTAAGAAACTCGTATCCTATTTGGAGTTTCCGACATATCTTAACACAGCAATTATACAGTACAAAATTCTGGATGTGAAGATCTACAAACTCAAATAAGTACCATCGTATCTCCATACCCTCTCTATGTATATGGCTGAACAATTTTACTTTGGTATTTCTCCATTGTATTGTTTGTACTAATGCTATACAATACTCACTGCATATTGCGCTTTTGTACATTGAAAACTGATGTTCCAATGTTATGTTTTCTAAATAAACTTATCTTTGATCACAATTTGGAATTGAATCCCCGCACATTCTAGGAAATCAGTTTAAAGTGGTGTTCCATTCGTTTTTATGTTTATTAAAAGTCAGCAGCTACAAAAAGTGCCCTGTCCCACGGTCCAGCAATGCGGCTGCCTGAAGCCTCACTCCTCTTCCCTGCCTCTCCGTGGTGCCGGCATTGCAAGTGTGGGCACCCGGCTGTGACAGCTTGCGACTTCACAGCCTCTGTCAACAGGCAATCTTCTGGGACCTGTGAGGTGTCCCAGAAGATTGCAGAAAGGGAGGGGTCGCCTAGGCGGCGAGAGCAGGAAGTGGGAGCTGGGTACCTGTCAAAACTAGGTACCCCCCCCAAAAAAAAAAAAGTGACATGCCAAATGTGGCAGGTCGGGTGGTAAGGAGTGCTTAAAAGTGGTTGTCAACCTGCACGATTTAGGAGATATGCAGTGCAGAAACAACCTCTGTGCCTTTCCTTCACTGAGATCGTGCCGTGACTGGCGGCTCCCGCGTGGGAGTGACGTCATGCCACTCCGGCCAGTCGCAGAGCCGGAGATCGTGGCCCAGGGAGGAAGAGGGGCAGAAGATGGACGCAGCCTGGAGAGGGACATCGCTGTACAATGCAGGCTTCCAATGCAGGTAAGTGGCACATAATGGGCTAATATGCAATGCATACTAGCCTGTTATGCTTTTACATTGCAGGGTAACAGAGGAAGTAAACCCCATGTATAGACATATGTGTAGTACCAAAAACGCCCACTAGATGGTAAGCCAGTTACATAAAAGGTATCAGAAGCCATACCAAACCACTTACAAAGCTGTGCATAACTCAAAAAAGCAAAACTGACAGGCACACAGGAAAAGCATCCCTGCATTAAGATAAAAAAAACCTGCCTTTATAACCCCTTTCATTTACCCAAAACTTGTATACTGTCCAAAAAGTACTTAGATACTCAACAGGGAGAGCGTGGAGAATACAAAAAAACAGTTCCATGAAGCGGTCTTCCGTCTTGATGGACAAAAAGGCAATTGTAATCTTGGTAATGCAAGCAAAGTGTAGAGCACCTATAGTGCATATGAGGCTGTCATGAGCCCAAGGTAAAGGGGATACAAAACAGGAGATGCTGTCCCATGCCTGGATACATATGAGAAAAGGGGAGGCATCACACTAACTGGGCCAAAAACCACAAATCTCACCTGGATGTCAACCTATGGAGTCCAGCCAGTCCGCAGCATCTGATGGGATGTGAAAAAACATGACTGAGCCCTGATGTTCAACTTACAGCTGGCTGGAGTACAACATACTATACTTGATGGCGTTCTCATACTTGGCTGTGGATGTTCCCTGGCCTTGGCTAAGATCAGGTCACGGTCTCTGAAGTTAATGAAGCGGACCAGGAATAGACGTGGTGGAGCTTCCTGGGGCCTATTTCCAGTGGGCACCCTGTGGGCGCGTTTGACAATATAAGCTGGGGATACAGGTGTCAGATTCAAAAGCTGTTTAAAGAAGGCTAGCGCAAACACAACAGGCTGGGAGCCCTCTGGTCCCTCCGGGAGCCCCACGACCCATACAATGCTGCGTCTGAGCCAATTCTCAGAATCCTCTGAGTGGACCATTCTGGTTTCCGCTGTGGATAACCTGCCCTGAAACGTATCCAAATCCTACCCAATGAGGCCACATTCAATAGCCAAGGTGTCTGTGGCCTATGAGAGATGTCCAACTGGCCTCAATTGCTGCGAGGATGGCAGTGGTAGATGAATCCCCTGCTGGAGTTGAGGGAGCTATATCTGGCTGGGTCTCCATCTGCTCAGGGTCCATGACCAGCAGCGGCCACTGCTCAGTCTCCACTGCGACGGATGTAGCATGCCTTGGGGCCTGAGCCAAGATGGCCCTTGCACATGTCCCAGGAGGAGAGCTTCGAGGCTCAGGAGGAGGCTGTTTCTTCCCAGATTGGCCCTTCACCAGCATGTATGGCTCAAGGAACAGTGCCCGGTCATGATGCAGCAACTTTCTGAGCAGGATGGCAGAGATTACCTCAAGATTCCTCAGGATTGTGTCAGCCAGAGCTTCTTCTCACTCCAGCATCTGGCCATACCCCCCAGAGCCTGACATTTTGCCAAAGATACCAATCTATCTTTTGCTACAGCAAAACTCTAAATCCAGCTGAAATGCCACCTTCATGGCATTGTCTGCTTGGATCCAGATTGTATAAAACAGCCCAGAACTTCTGAATGTTACCTTGGTAAACAAGATGCCAAAGACAACCAAGTGCCTTAATATCAAGGGTGTCCAGGTCTCCCCGGAACTATCCACGGTCTGTGGTGTCCTTCCATGAGGATTTCTTTAAACAGGAGGAGACTTCCTTATTCCAGAGCCAGATCCCTGAGCCTCAGCAATAGTTAAAACACCTGACCAAAGTCTTAGTCACTTGTTCCCCAAAGAACAAAGGCCTCAGTTCCAGGCCTCTCATACAAAAGTAGAAATCCAAATTGCTCCAGGTCCAGACAACTTGAATCTGAGACCAGAGTGTAAAAAAAAAGTTATCAATGGGTAAATGCATGTGAGCTGTGAGGAAGGGCCATCCAGACATCCCCAAGGTGAGTCAGTTCCAGCGACGATCTTCGGGATGTTGGGCTTTACTTTCTCCTCTGCCAACTATACCTCTCTCCCTGAACAAGTGAAGTTACTGCATGCACTGGTACACGGTAGAAAATGATGCAGATAACATGACCTAAAGGACACGTTTTCAACAGGTTTTGGCAAAACACAGTTTACTATAAATAAAAAGAGTTGCCTCCTCTGCCTGAAGGCTTTGAACCTATCCAAATTACTGGAATATCTGGAGGACCATGTCAGGCTGCTCAATAGAGCATAGACCAATTGTTCCCCATGTAGGGATCTCTCCAGGAGAATATTTCACGAAGGCAATGAGGCTAGTACTGGGTCCAGCATGTTAATAATACACAAGGTGCTGCCCAATGGACGAGGGGCATGATCCCAGACTGGTAGTGTAAGGGTCCGATAGCAAGGCACAGAAATTGCTGAAGGGATAGGAACATTAATTATCTTTGATGCCCACCAAAGCCAGAAAGTGTCCCAGGTGAAGGGAGGCATTGCAAATTTTGTATTTTTCTATGGAAAATGTGCATATGAACCAAGCACCTTAAATCTTCAAGATGCATACCAGGTAATGCCACCTGGGCTTTTGGCTAGTGAACTGTTTGTCACCACAACTGGAGCAGAAACATCTAGACCCTGTTACCCCGTAAGTTATATTTGAGATTTAATATCTCTTCATAGATGATGTGGGTTAAATGAAAGTCTTTTGACCATAAGTGAAGGCTTCAACACAACAATATAAATTTATTAGTAAATAGCATAGAGATCTAAAGAATCTACAGCAATCTATCTATTATGCCTTGCATATGAGGAAACACATAGGTTAAACTATAGGAATTAGGTTATATTCCTTAAAACAACCACATAAAGCAGTCGAACACATAACATATGAGACCATCAAATAGACCATAGTTACCATACTGCTGCACAGGGCAGCCCCCGTCTGCTGGCCACCATCCAAAAAGAGAGCGTGTTTCCTCCCCTTTAGTCTGGGTATATCATTCTAGGCCGGTGCCTGATTGGTTGGCCTGAAATGACCCTGATTGGTGGGCTTCCCTATTCCTTTATGATTGGCTAATCCTCCATTCCTATAGTTTGCCTAAGTCAGCCCCCTTTAATGCAACTACATTTTCAGGGAATTTGAGTAGTGAGGACATGCTGGCCACCTTTATTGCATATCTAAACGAGGGATCCTTTAAATTGAATGTTTATAGAACAAAGGGATCTGGGTCCCATTGTTTAGACAAACAAGTATAGGCCCCAAAATGTCTGCGAAATAAGGAAAATTGTTACCATACTTACCGTAGTTTTCCTTTCCTGGATCCTCCCCATGTCAGCCTACTACGGGTCAGCTCTGACCCCTCCAGGACCACCTCTTTCCTCGCCCATAAAGGGCGGCTGTCTGCCCTAGATCACTGTTCGACTGTACCCGCCTCGCGATGGACAATCGGGTGGGGTTCCCCGGCTGACATGGGGAGGATCCAGGAAAGGAAAATTACGGTAAGTATGGTAACAATTTTCCTTATTCCTGGACCTCCCCATGTCAGCCTACTACGGGATGTACCAAGCCACATCATCCCGGGGGGGGGGGGGAACAAATGAGAGAAATAAATAACAATCACAGCTTGCGGAATATGCTGCTTCAAATCATTTAATGGGCGACAGCCGCCGAAATAATCTTATAACCCAGCGACTCCTCGGCTGGGAAGGCCACATTCAGCCTGTAATGCCTAATGAACGTGTTCGGCGTACTCCAGCTTGCCGCTCTGCAGACTGCTTCCGCCGAGACCTTGGCATATGCTGCCCACGAGGCTACCATACCCCTCGTTGAGTGCGCCGTAATCTCTGATGGAGGAGAAAGGCCCAAAGACTTGTATGCAACCTGTATAGCACGCACTATCCAAGACGAAACCACTCTTGGGGATGCCGCCATCCCCTTTTTGGGGCCCGCCGGGAACACCAGCAACTGGTCCTGCTGCCGGAATTCCTCTGTGCGACTCAGATAATCCGAGATGACTGATACTAAGTCCAATGAGCTCCACTCATCCTCTCTAGACTCTATTGGGAAGGCCGGAAGAATTGTTTCCCAGTTCAAGTGAAACGAAGTGTTGACCTTCGGCAGAAAACTGGGCACCGGTTTGAGTATAACCTTGTCTCGCAGGATCATGCAGTAAGGCTCTTTTGAAGAGCTCATAACTCCGAAACTCGTCTAGCTGAAGCAACAGCCAAAAAAAGACGGTTCTCAACGTGAGATGGAACAAAGAGCAGGCCGAGGCAGGGGCAAAAGGGGGAGCCAACAGTGCCCTTAAGACCAACGTCAAGTCCCACTTCGGAAAAAAAAGACTTTCGTGGAGGCCTAATCTTCATGGCTGCCTTGAAAAACCTGGCCACCAGCGGATGTAGAGCCCATCTTCTGTTCAGCATTGCCGACAAGGCAGAGATTTGGACCTTCAGGGTATTGTATGCTAGACCCTTATCCAGACCTTCCTGCAGAAAGTCCAAGACGTTTGCAACAGTTGGAGAGTTTACATTCCAACTCCTCAATGCAGCGATGTTACAGAAGGCCTGCCAGATCCTGTAATATGTGGAATTCGTAGTCTTCTTCCGAGCTTGTAGTAGAGTGTTCACCACCCGCACGTTGAGACGTAAGTTCCCTAAAGATCTCCTCTCAAATTCCATGCCATCAGCCTCAGTCTCTCGGGGTTCGGGTGACACACCCCGCACTGGATCAGAAGATCTGGAGAAGTTGGTAATGGGATCGGGTGGCAAACCTTCATTCTCCAGGCCAGCGAAAACCACGGCCTCCTGGGCCAGTATGGAAGGATTGCTACTGCCGCGACCTTCTCCCGCTGTATCTTCAAGAGCACTTTGAGAATCAAGGGAAGCGGAGGGAACACATACACCAAAGGGAACACCCAGGATCTGGACAGCGCATCCTGACCGAAAGCCTGAGGATTCCATGCTCGAGAGAAGAAGCGAGGAAGCTGACAATTCTTCTCCGTTGCCATTAGGTCTATTGATGGTGTACCCCATATCCTGAAGATCCTGGATAGGTATTTGGGATTGAGCCCCCACTCGGTGTGATCCAAAAACTGTCGGCTCAACCGATACGCTAAGACATTGTCGGTCCCTGGGAGATAAGAGGCTGTGAGAGAGACGAGATTCTTCTCCGCCCATGGAAAGATCTGAGCTGCCACCTGAAGAAGTGCTCGGCTTCGGGTGCCCCCTTGACGCGTCAAATAAGCCACTGCCGTCTTGTCCGACAGTACCTTGACCGCTTGACCTTGCAGAACAGGCTGGAATGCTATGAGAGCACATCTGACGGCTTCCAATTCTAGCCAATTTGAAGGCCGAACTCCCTGAGCCTTCCAACGTCCCTGCGCCTGCTGATCTAGGCAATGAGCTCCCCATCCGATCGAGCTGGCATCGGTCGTCAACAGCAACGGTTCCAAGGGATTCAAGGGAACTCCCCGCGATAGATTGCGTGCCCTTGTCCACCAAGTTAGCGAGTGCTGGATCGGTACTGGGAGGTGAATCTTCTGAATCAGAGAGCAGCGGTCCCACTGGAGAAGGAAATTGGACTGAAACCTCCCTCTGTGCCATCTTGCCCATGGTACCACCGGAATGGTTGCTGATAGTACCCCCAGGAAGCGCATGCACTCTCTCACCAGCAGGGAGGATTTTTTCCTCACCGCTCTGGTTCGAGACTGGATCTGGATCTGGACCACTTTCCTCTGCGGCAAATAGACTCGCCCCTGGAATGTGTTGAATTCCACTCCGAGGTATTCCAATGTTTGAGTTGGGTTCATCCGGCTCTTTCGGACATTTATCAACCATCCGTAGCGAGCAAGTGTCTTGCAGGTGAGCTCCACATGGCACTGGAGGAGTTCCTTCGAGACGCCCAACAGGAGTATGTCGTCCAAATAATGGAAAATCTGAACCCCCTCGGTTCTGAGAACCGCGATGACTGCGGACAGGAGTTTTGAAAATGTTCTGGGGGCTGTACAAAGGCCCGAATGGAAGGCATCGGAACTGGAAATGTGATCCCTCCACGGCAAACCTGAGAAAACGCTGATGAGCTTTGTTTATTGGCACATGGAGGTACGCATCTGCCAAGTCGATGGAAGCCATCCAATCTCCTTCCCTCACTACAGAAATGATAGTTTGCAGTGATTCCATCTTGAACGGGGGAATCTTTATAAGTGAGTTCAGCCTTTTGAGATCCAGCACTGGTCTGAAACCTCCCGATGCTTTCGGCACTAAAAACAGGGGGGAGTACACCCCTAGACCCCGTTCTTGCTTTGGAACCGGTCGGATGGCGATTGCTGCAAGCAATTCTTCTATATATGTCCGCAAACACCTCTTCTTCTCCGCATCTGAAGGCAGCCGAGTCTCTACAAAGAAATCCCGGGGAGGTCTTGCTTTGAAATCGAGACGATAGCCCGACCGGATGATATTTAAAGTCCAGGCGTCCTGAATGCCCTCCGCCCAAAACCCCAAATCGTTTTAGTCTTGCTCTGACCTGAGGGGACCGAGCGGAGACACCTTCAGAAGGCCTTACCAGTGGCTTTCGGAGCGTCGTTGGCCCTGTTCTTTGCTGGCCTACGAACACTTGTTCCAGCCCCTTTCCATTGCCTGAAGAACGGCCTCCCTGGTCTGTATGCCGTCACCTCCCTGTAAGAGTCCCTTGACTTTCTGAAGGGGCGAAAGGACTGGCGCTGCTTCTTCCTTTCTTGGGGAATTAGCCCGGACTTTCCACCTGAGAGCCTCAGAATTGCAACCTCCAAAGGACCTCCGAAGAGCAGTTTACCGTCAAAAGGAACCGCACACAGACTGTGTTTTGACGAGTTGTCCGCAGCCCAATGTTTCAACCATAGGGCTCTGCGGGCCGAAACAGAGTGAGCCATCATTCTAGCTGCCATTCTAGCCTGGTCTACTGCTGCTTCTGCTACAAATTCCACTGCAGTCTTTAGGAATTGCCACAAAGCACTTTCTCGCTCTTCTCCCGAACATTCCTCCATCAACTCAGCCACCCAGGACTTGAGGGCTGCTGCCACCAAAGTGAGCGCCACTGCTGGCCTACAGGCTGCACCAGCCACAGTGTACAACCTTTTTAGGTCCGTATCCATCCTCCGATCCATGGGGTCCCTGAAAGAGACTGAATCGTCCAGGGGAAGCGTAATGTGGCGGGCCAGTCTCTGCAGGGACGCATCCACCCTAGGTGCAGCGTCCCAACACTCCGTGTCCCTTGAACTAAAGGGGTAAAGCTTTGCAACCCTATTATGGACATTCCACCTCTTCTCTGGTCTAGCCCATTCGTCCTTCATGACCTCTCGATTCTCTTCAATAAACGGAAAGGAAGGCAGCGACTTTTTCAATTCTGGATAGTATTTGCGTTGCTTTTTCGGTGGAGAAGCATCCTCCTGCCATTTCATGGCCTCCTTCACTGCCTCTACCAAGGGAGGAATTAACTCAAAATCAAACGCACGAGGTTCGGAGTCGCACTCGGATTCAGACGACTCCTGTCGATCCGAACCCCACTGCACAGATGGCTCAGAACCTGTTGATGAAGACGACACAGGAGGGCGAGAAGACCGCTTGGTAACGCCCTTAACCACTTGCCGACGGCTGGTCGGAAAATGACGGCGACAAAGTGGCTCTGTAACGCGAATCGCCGTCATACGACGACGGCCGCGAGATCGAGCCTAGTGAGCGCGCGCGCGCCACCGGAGGCGCGCCCGCGCGCTCACTGTGTTCGGGGAGGGCCAGGGAGCTGGTGCGGCGGAGTCGATCTCCGCCGGCCACCCGCGATGCCCCCCCCGGAGTGAAAGAACGGAGGTCCGTGTAAGTAAACACGGACCTCCATTCTGTGAAGGGGGAAGGGCTGTGATCACAGCCTTCCTGTACATGGAGGCTGTGACCACTTCCCTTCCCCAGCTAGGGCAGTCCCCCCACAGTAAGAACACGCCCAGGGAACACTGTTAACCCTTAGAGCGCCCCCTGCAGGTTAACCCCTTCACTGCCAATGGCATTTACACAGTAATCAGTGCATTTTTATAGCACTGATCACTGTATAAATGCCAATGGTCCCAAAAAAGTGTCAAAATGGTCCGACATGTCCGCTGAAATATC
>BLSH010203491.1:352177-372585 GCA_018402905.1 Glandirana rugosa
TCAGGGCTATTTTTAGCGGTTTGCGCAAAAGTTATCGCGTCTACAAACTATGGGAATTGATTTATGGCGTTTTTATTATTATTTTTTTTAACTAGTAATGGCGGCAATCTGCGATTTTTATCGGGACTGATATCTGATATTGCAGCAGAAATGTCGGACATTTTTTACACATTTTTGGGACCAATGACATTTATACAGCGATCAGGAATTTAAATATCCACTGATTACTGTGTAAATGTCATTGGCATTGAAGGGGTTAACCTGCAGGGGGCAGTGAAGGGGTTAACAAATGTTCCCTGGGTGTGTTCCAACTGTGGGGGGTGGGGCTGGCCGGGACATAACAGATCTAACTGATCCCAGTGACAGGGATCAGTAGATCTGCTATGTCCCCCTTCACAGAACGGGGAACCGCCGTGTTTACAACGGCGGTTCCCCGTTCTGCAGCTCTGTCAGGCGATCGTGGGTCTCGTGCGGACATCGAGTCCGCCCAACCCACGGGCACGCCCGCACGCCGCTGCTGCCGCCAGGGGGTGCGCCGGGAGCGTGCACAGGGGACGACGTCCATGCATTTCAGATCTGCGCTGGAGCCGTACTTCGGCTATAGCGCGGATCTGGAGGGGTTAAGGAAGGATAGATAGCTTGTCCATGTTGTAGGTATATTTTGTAATATCTGTCAGTCTTGTACTATATTCCTGTAAGTTTAATAGTTTGTGTGTACAGCATTTGTTTAGTAAAAGCACAATACACTAAGGTTTCTAAGCTTCCTTGCTTTACTGCAAAGTGACCATCGCACAGCAACCCCGAGGGAGTGAGAATGAAGCAGAATTTCTGCTTTAGGGAGACTCATATAACGTTAACTCTGCTTGTGCATAAGTCCCAAGTTAGACCTACTGGTAACAATCTTTCCAGGACAGCTACCTGAGAGATGATTGGGGTCTTCCTCTTCAGGAAAAAAACAAGAGATTAAAGGCATCTCACACCATTCCTTGGTGATATTAAATAGCCTACCATGACCAAAGTGCATGATGAAAAATAGAAATCCGGTACTAAATACGAATATATCAACAGACCCCAAGTGACGGGTGGGAAATAGTAACAAAACTCCTGAAAAGACTGTTACCAGTATTTCTAACTGGAGATTGCCAAAATCCTCTTTCAGGTCCGTTAACTGAGAGGATAAGCCAGTAACCTTTAAATACTTTAGGGCAGGACTCCTGCTCCTTTCTGCCCAATGTTTGGTCCAGCTGGGAAAACTGCTCCACTCTCTAGTCTCTGAGGAAGTGCCAGGGCTTCTCAGCACTCGGGTTGCTTAGCTGTCAGTTAATTTCCAGCACTCATTGTTCAACTGTGGCTCACCTGGTGATCATTTCCTGCTCATTACTCCAGCCTACAGCCAGCCCCTTCTGGCTATTTAAACTGCCTGGTTCATTTCTCATGTGCCTTCGCCTTGGTCAATATATCTGAAAATCCTTTGCTGTGTTCCTGTTAAAGATTTGCCTGGCTGATGTCCCCTCTAGTTCCTGTTCCTGTTTGCTGTCTCTGACTACGCTGATCTCTGGCTTTCTGATTTACTGGCTTGCACTGACTATCATCTTTGATTACCGAACCCTGGCTATGTTTTGACCACGTTTACTATTTGTACCATTTTTACCACTATATTAAAAGGTGTAATTTTACTGTATTTTCTGTCTGTCCTGACAGTAGGCGAAGGCCATGAATTCACAAGATGCAGGCAATCCACCTAGTGGTAATATTTTTTCCAGATTGGATGAGCAGGATCACAGCGTGGATCAGTTTGCCATAGCGTTAGACGCTATTGATGTGCACTGCTCACCTGGATCCTCCCACTGTGACTCCTCCGGTACAACCTGTGTTGCAGGCCGTCTCTGTGCAGGCACCCGCCTCGAATATTACTTCTATAAGAGGTATGTCTGGTTCTGCTCCGCTTCCGCAGTGATTTGAGGGTGATCCAGTTCAATGTAGAGGGTTTCTCAACCAGTTCGGGATATACTTTGAGATGCTGCCCAAGGCGTTCCCCATAGACACAAGCAAAGTAGGTTTTATTTCTTCGCTTTCTGATAAAGCCTTGGCCTGGGCAAACCCTCTATGGGAGATGCAGAAACCCATTGATCTGAGTTACCCTGAGTTTGTGACTTTCTTTAAAAGGGTATTTGACGTTCCCGCACGCTTCACTTCTGCTGCCAAGAGCCTCATATCCATCAAACAGAGTAAAATAATGGTTGCCGATTACGCCATTGAATTCCGTACTCTGGCAGCAGAGGTCGCTTGGAACAATGAGGCCTTCCTGGCTGCTTTTTCCCATGGTCTCTCGGATAATATCAAAGATGAGATGGCACCCCAAGATCTGGAGAAGTTGATCACATTTGCCATTCTCATTGACTCCAGACTCCGAGAGAGACCTTCCTTTAAGGAGCGCTTGCTTTGGGATTACTATTATGGTAGAGTCTGGAAATTTTTGGTGTTTAAAAGCACTTGTTCATGTTTCTAATAGCTCTGCCAATAATACCTGGCCATATTTTTTGTAAATTTCAGATGGTAATGTCAGGAAACAACCGTTGCCCCTGGAAACTGGGTCTGGACTTCGCGTGTGCGCCGACATTGGCGCCAAACGGTCCATTTAAGCAGACAGCACCCTGCAACCAGTGCTGTCCATTCTACAGCGTCTTGTGTACCTGTAAGCCCCAGCTCTGTTTCTGTTTGCTTGTTCCTGTTTCCTGAAGACCCAGCTTGACCTGACCTGCTTGATATCCGCCTGCACCGACCCCCAGCTACCCACGACCATTCACAGCCAAAATACTAGTTATTTCCTGCGCTCAAGGAGAGGATCTTCTCTGCAGTGGTGAGATAGGGGATGTCTGATAGTGTCAGAACCGGATATCGTGCCACCGTGCTGCCACCTGATGGACTGGGGTAGTCCCAAAAACTGAAGAAACAAAAGGCACACAAGTGTGCACTGGCCTAGCGCGTTATCCTTGATATAATGTATTTCATAGAAATCATAAAAACATACTCACAAACAAAATCGTGTAACAAGCATTTCCAGTACTGGAGCGGGTAAAGTCCAATCCACCGTCTCCTGCTGGTGTCCTGGATGGGCTGGTTCCTCAGAGACTGGCCCGCACCAACAGACATGAAAGGTGCCCAACGTTCTACAGCATCTTGTGTACCTGTGAGCCCCAGCTCTGTTCCTGTTTGCTTGTTCCTGTTTCCTGAAGACCCGGCTTGACCTGACCTGACCTGCTTGATATCTGCCTGCACCGACCCCCGGCTACCCACAACCATTCTCCTGCCTGACCCCTTGTACCTCCGCTGCCCACCTGATTATGAACTCTGCTTGGACCTGACTATTCTGCCTACTCCTTTGGACCGCATCGCCCGCCAGTTGCCGATACAGCCTGAACCACCTTCCTTCATATCTGCACGAGCTGTTCTGGGATCTCTCACACCATCATCAGAGACCATCCAGCCCTCATGCCATCCTGCACTCTCGGACCTCCTGTCTGCTCTACCAGGGGTCCCCGAATCAGGTGTACAAGAGTGGTTGTTCCCTGCGTAAGACAGACTCCACCACCAGGTGCATGACAGAAATGGACAGCCATGACCGAGTCTGCGCAGGGAACCCACTCCCCTATGGACAATCTGTGTGCTCACCTTGCTGGTCTCACACAAGCAGTAAAGAACCTGCAAGAGGGCTATACCCAGTTGGAAGAACGGGTACAGGAACTCTCAGCGCCTGTAGCCCCAGGGGCTGGTCAGTCCGCAGCCTGCACCATTGTGGCTCTGCCCTCAGAACCTAAGGTCCCCCTGCCAGACAAGTTTTCTGGGGACCGCCGCAAGTTCTGGGCCTTTCAGAATTCATGTGAGCTCTACTTTGGCCTCCAACCATGCACCTTCTCTCTCGAGGCCACCAAGGTAGGGCTTGTCATTTCCCTACTCCAGAGAGAACCCCAGTCATGGGCCTACCGGCTGTGGGATCAGAGAGCCCCAGAAGTCTCCACATTGGCACTTTATTCAAGCCATGGTCCGACATTATAAAGACCCCCACCAGGCTGCCACAGCGGAGGCTACCCTACATGCTCTCCAACAGAGTTGCCGCCCTGCAGAGGACTATGTAGCTGAGTTCCAGCGCTGGAGCACAGATACCGCACTGTGTTACCAGTTTCGCCTGGGTCTGTCAGAGCCCCTTAAAGATGAGCTGGTCCGAGTGGGGGTGCCCCAAACCCTGGACGCACTCATCAACCTGGCCATTTCGATTGACCGGCATCTCCGGGAACACCGCACCGAAAGATCTTCAGGATCCCTGCGTCCCACTTGGATGCTCCCACGGGAATCCTCCTCCTTTCACTCCAGCGACCACCTCCTCCTCCTCTCCCCCAGACCTCTCCGAGCCTATGCAGATAGGGCTCCTACATTGATCCCTCACCACTGAGGAAAGACAGTGATGCTTCTCCCAGAACTTGTGCATCCCTTGTGGGGGACCAGGACACAGAGTCAGAGTCTGCCCCGCCAAGCGTGTTAAGTGTCCTTTTACTACCAGAGTTGAAATGCCTAGCAAGCAGGGTCATGCCTCTCACCATGTTCTTTCCCTCCCCCTGCAGCTTCGGGAATATCGGGGTCCCAGCTATCATTGACTCCGGTGCGTGTAGTTGCTTTGTGGATCAAGCCTTCGCAGCACTGCACCAAATCCCCCTGCAACCAAAGACCCACAAAATGATTATCCGCCTGGCCGATGGATCTGTCATTAAGTACGGGACAGTCACCCACGAGACCGCTTCTCTACTTACCGAGACACCGGATGGCCACCAGGAATTATTGCTTTTGGATGCCATCGCATCCCCTCTCTTCCCCATCATTTTAGGCCTACCTTGGCTTCGGGCTCACAGTCCCAGTATCGATTGGTCCACAGGGGCCATCAAATTCAGGTCTTCCTACTGCCTCCAGCACTGCCTGAAACAAGGGGAAAATGCAGCACCCCCATTGTTTTCTCTGGACGCTAACCCTGACTCAGACATCCGCTTGTCTGTCCCATCCGCTTACCACAACTTCCTGGATGTCTTCAGTAAGAAAGGAGCTGAAAAACTGCCCCCTCACAGACCCTATGACTGCCCCATCGAACACTTGCCTGGGGCAGAAGTACATTTCGGAAGGATCTACCCACTATCAGAACCTGAACTAGCGGCCCTCAAGGTCTATCTTGATGACAACCTAGAAAAGGGGTTCATCCGACCCTCCATGTCTCCTGCAGGAGCTGGAATTTTCTTTGTCGAGAAAAAGGACCACTCTTTACGGCCATGCATTGATTACAGGGAACTCAACCGGATTACGGTTAAGAACCGTTATCCCTTGCCTCTAGTCCCAGAATTATTCCAAAGATTGGGGTCGGCAACTATATTCACCAAACTTGATCTTTGCTTACAATCTCGTCCACATTAGAGAAGGTAAAGAATAGAAAACAGCATTCCGCACTCACTTCGGACACTATGAGTACTTAGTCATGCCCTTTGGACTGTGTAATGCCCCCGCGACCTTCCAGCACTTTGTCAATGATGTTTTCCGGGACTATTTAGACCTCTTTGTCATCATCTATCTGGATGACATTTTAATCTTCTCATCCTCCCTTGAGGAGCACCTCAGGCACATCACTAAGGTCTTGGGTCACCTTCGGCAACATGGGCTATACGCCAAGGTGGAGAAATGTGTTTTTGACCATCCAGCTCCTTGGACTTATCATTTTGGTCACGGGCATCAACATGGATCCTCAAAAAGTTTCCACCATTCTGGACTGGCCCGCACCAACAGACATGAAAGGCGCCCAACGTTCTACAGCATCTTATGTACCTGTGAGCCCCAGCTCTGTTCCTGTTTGCTTGTTCCTGTTTCCTGAAGACCCGGCTTGACCTGGCCTGACCTGCTTGATATCCGCCTGCACCGACCCCCAGCTACCCACAACCATTCTCCTGCCTGACCCCTTGTACCTCCGCTGCACGCCTGATTACGAACTTTGCTTGGACCTAACTATTTTTCTGCCTACTCCTTTGTACCGCACCGCCCGCCAGTTGCCAACCCAGTCTGAACCACCTTCCTTCATATCTGCACGAGCTGCTCTGGGATCTCTCAGACCATCATCAGAGACTATCCAGCTCTTGTGCCATCCTGCACTCTCGGACCTCCTGTGTGCTCTACCAGGGGTCCCCAAATCAGGTGCGCAAGAGTGGTTGTTCCCTGCATAAGACAGACTCCACCACCAGGTACGTGACAGGTAAACCATCGGTACCAGGAATTTTATTATTGTGTGTTTGAGAGACTGCTTCTTTCAATTCCTCCAAAGTCAGAGGAGAATCTAGAAGTTCTCTTTCTGAGTGTTTTTATTTAGGGATATCAAGATTATCCAAGAATTCCTTTGTTTGTGCCATCATATCCCCCACCTGAGCTTCATAGAGTGAGGTATAGAAAGCAGCAAATGACTCCAAGATACTATTCCCATCATATACTACTTTCCCATCTTTGTTTTTTATTGATGTTATTGCTGCCTGATCTTGTTGAGCCTGATCAAAGTATATGTCCTGTCTGTTTCCCGGCTTCATAATATTTTTTGGTTCTGAAATAATCGTTTATTTTCCGCTTTAGTTAGGGATAGCTTACTATATCATTTCTGAGCTCCCTGCCAGGCACCTCAGCTCTCTTCAGTTGGAGTTCTAATGAATTCCTCTGCCTGCATCACTATTTGCATTATCCCTTACTCCCACTGTCCAGAGGATTTTTTGATCTTAGATATCTCTTTAATCAAAATTCCTCTTAAGTATGCTTTCATAGTATCCCATATAATCACAGGGGATGCTGCACCCTTGTTATTTACAAACAATTCTATCAATTTTAATTCAATATTGGCTTCCGCTGGCATCAGTGATAGCCAGTGTGGATTAACTTTCCACACTGGGGAAGTTGACCGCCCCCCTAAGATTACTGTTAGTATCAAAGGAGAGTGGTCTGAAATCCCCCTGGCTCCGTATTGTACTGTTTTGAGCCATGAAAGAAAATTATCATTTCCCATAGCAAGATCTATCCTAAATCAGGACTTATAAGTACTTGAGCAACATGAATATTATCTAGCGTCAGGGTGTCTGAGTCTCCAAACATCTGTCAAGCCTATCTCAGCTAGCTGTTTAGCAAATCTTGCATCACCTCTTTTCCCTGTCCTTTTAAGTTTATTAACACTATCTTTCTCTTCATTATGCATATTATTAAAATCTCCCATTATTAGAGTGGATGCCACCGGCCATTGGGTCATTATTTTCGCAATTTGCTTCAGTACTTCATCATCATATGGTGGTGGAATGTAGACGTTTATCAAGAGAAATGTGTTACCTAACAGTGTGCACACTGTTATATATAATGATATATTGTCCATCCCTGTCTATAATGTTATCCTTACAGGAAAATCCAATTGATGGGGAAACCAGGATGCTAACCCCCCGTGCATGTGTACAATAAGTTGCATGATATTGAACTGGAAACCTGCTCTTTATGAAATAACACCCTGGTACCCCCATACAAATGGGTCTCCTGTAACAATATTATACTTGGGTTATGTTGCATAATAGTAGTCTGGACAGCATTTCTCTTAATTTTGTATGCCAGTCCCCACACATTCCAAGAAATTATTTTGGCCCTATTCATCATCATTTTATTCTATAAGGAGTTTCAAATGCACATATTTTAATTTAGCTATGTCCTCATACACTATGCAGCATACCTAAAACCTTTATATCCACAACATCCATAAAAAAAAGAAAAATAGGAGTATTTCTATCAGAGAGGAGCAAATACTGAAAGAGGAAACTTAAAGTGGTTGTCAAGTCATAATAACAACTTTAAACTACAGGTAACTACAATAAGGCTTACCTGTAGGTCCAGGAAATATCTCCTAAACCTGTACGGTTTAGGAGATATCCCCTGTATCTGCATGTTCCGACATTATCGGCACATGCGCACTGAAGAATCTGCACCCGGGGTAGCCCAGTGTGCCGTTTCTTCTGTATTTGTGCCGTAAATGACGGCTCCCGTGCGCAAGCACAGGAGTGACATCAGTGCGGCTCCGCCAATCACATTGCTGGAGCCCACGCTGTGGTTAGACGAGCCGCAGACCCGGAAGAATGATGTCGCCGGTCACAGCAGTGTGCCGAGATCCACCACAATATATCGGGGTCCTCAACCAAAAGTACACCTGTCCACTCAGGACACACACCAGGGGGTTTCCTAGTGGTTCCCTTACTATATGTTGATATGTTCCCTATAAAAGAGAAAAAAAAAAGAAAACAAAAATTGAAAAGTAGTATTGTCTCCGTCGTGTGCTGGTAGTATCAGTAGTATTTCTCACTAAGCGCCAAAGAAAAGCAGAGAAAAAAAGGAGAAAAAAATAAAATTTGATATGGAGTATAACTGGATAATTCATATTCGTAATTGATCTCCCATGTTTTTTGTTGTAGCATTAGCTCAGGGTCAATAATTCCTCTACTTTTCCTTTTTTTTTCCCAGCCATAAGTTCATAGCTCCTGGTGATTCAAAAAATTGCACCTTCTCTCCATCCTGCACACGTAGTCTAGCTGGAAATAGCATAGTGTATGGTATGTTTAGTGCACGTAGTTAACGTTTAGTATTGAACAATTTTGCTTTTTGTTTTTGTACCTCCACTGTGCAGTCTGAAAAGAAAGATATTTTATGGCCATTATATTCAATATTTCCTCGTGTACGTGCCTTGGATAGAATAAGATCTCTGTCTCTATAGTTCAGCAATTTTAAAATAATTGGTTGGGGAATATTCCCTGGTGTTAATACACATGTAGGAATATGATGGGTTCCACTGCAAATGTCTTAGAGAAACCTTCTTTACCTAATATTTCTAACAGCCATTGCTCAAAGAAGGAGGCCGGATGTCGGCCTTCCTCTCTTTTAGGTAGTCCTAATATGCGAATATCATTTCTTCTTTGTCTATTCTAAGTTTTGCAATCTTTGGTTATGTATTAGTAGTTGAGATTCAATCTGTTGGGTATTTTTTTCAGCACTGGGATATCATCCTCCAACAGGCTAATTTTGCTCTCCATTTCTATTGTTCTTTCTTGAATTTTCTGAATACCTTGTCTAACATTAGCAATGTCCATCTTTAAGTCTGTCATTTGGGTGGTAAGGGATGTCAAAGAGCTATCACTCACCTTTACAGCCTGGAAAACATCTCTTAATGTGGGTTCTGGTGGTTTTACTGGTGATGCTAAATTGATTGTCACCACATTACTTTGTAAGCCATATGTTTTAGTACTTACATGCAGATGACTCCCTTCCATAGTCTGTCCGTCGAGAGGCTGATTTTTACCTGTTAAGTCTGGAATGGCTCCCCAGTGTGAGATTGAGGTTATTGGTTCCAGGTCCTGAATTTCCTCCTCCTGTGTAGTATTTATGTCTAATGTAGGAATACTTTGCTTAGACTGTGTCTTGATGGAGCGCTCCGATTTATCCTGTTTCACCTTAGTCCCTCCACAGGGAGTTTGTTGCGCCTGAAGCGCACCTGCCTGCATTCTGCCGGTGTTCTCTTGTGGGGGGGGGGGCTCAGTCCCCTGCGGGTTTCTCTTCTGTTGCCGGGTCATTCGAGGTGCCCCTATGCCTGGACAAGAGGCCTTTAAGGAGCACAAAAACAAGAGCAACAAAGTCACCCTTATTGGCCCTTATTAACCCCAGGCGCCGTCACAAAATAAACGACAAGACACTGCTATATTTCAAAAGTTGTAATTATTGCTGGGAGTTACATGTAATGACTTCAAGGCACATTTCACAATCCCTGGTAGAGCACAAGTAGTTTAAGTAACGTAAGAAGAATAAAAAGTATTGCGCTAACCAAAATAAGTGAATAAATAGCCGCTAACACCACAATCTCCCTAATTGGCAGCATAAGCTATATATTCAGGGTGCAGTTCATGTCCTCTTAACTCACATAGGCAGCCTGATCAGTATATTCAGAGCACAGTACAAGTCCTCTGCAGATCACACGGGCAGCCTAAGCAATGTGTTTGGGGCGCAATACAGGTCTTCTGCAGATCACACAGACATCCTAAGCAATGTATTTAGCAGTGCATTTTAGCAGTGTATTCAGTGCACATCTTCTATGAGTCACACAGGCAGCATAAGCAAAATATTCAGGGCACAGTTCATGTCCTCTTAACTCACGCAGCCTGGGTACAGGACCTCTGCAGATCACACAGGCAGCCTAAGCAATGTATTTAGCAGTGTGTTTTAGCAGTGTATTCAGTGCACATCTTATATGAGTCGCACAGGCAGTATATTCAGGGCACAGTTCATGTCCTCTTAACTCACATAGGCAGTCTAAGCAGTATATTAAGAGCACAGTACAAGTCCTCTGCAGATCACACAGGCAGCCTAAGCCGTATGCTTAGCAGTGTGTTTAGCTGTGTATTCAGTACATGTCCTCACATGGGCAGCCTAGACTGTGTGTTCATTGCACAGTATGAGTCACACAAATAGCATAAGTAGTATATTCACAGTACACATCCTTGGTGAATCACACAGGTAGCCCAAGTAGTAAATAGTGTATTTAGGCACAGTTCACAGTCTAGGAGTACAGCTCACACATTTTTTTATATTCAGGCTGCCTGAACAGCACATGATTCACACCGCATCACTCACTTCTGCTTCTGTTATCTGCAGGAGACTCTCCCCGCTCTGCCACGTGTTTTCGGCGTCTGGTATCTGTTAGGCTTCATGCACACAGGACTTGAAAATAACGTCGAAAAAACGTCAGTAGCTTATCTGTGATTTTTTTCAGCTTTTACCAGTGTTATATTACCACAATTTTTTCGTATTTTTAAAGGTCCAGCGTTTGTTTTTGTTTTTTTGGGGTTTTTTTTTTTTCCAATTGATCTAAAACGTCCAAAAACGTTGGGGATCAACGTCTTTGAGCATTTCTGGGCATTTTTGAGTGATACTGATAACAGCCTATGTGTGCATGAACACATAGGACAACATGATGGAGGGTTTATTGACTGTAGAAAAAAAACATCTGCAGCTAAAAACAGCTGTTGTAAAACAGGCAAAAAACGTCCTGTGTGTATGAGGCTTTAGCAGTGTCAGATGTCTGGAACCCAGCCAAATCAGCTGCTGGTGTCTGTCTCCTGGCATCCGTGTTTATACAGTCAGTGATCCGGCTCTCAGACTGCTCAGGGTGTGTTGTCTTCAGGGTCTGTTAAACTCCGTGTCCTGCTGGTCTGCCTTCCTCTGTTCCCCCTGGCTATCATTAATCAGGCACTAAGTGGAGCTGACGGACACATCTTCTCACTCCAGCTCACATCAGAGCGGCACTACACCACGCCCCTTCCCCAAGATAAAGACCTATCACTGCCCGAATCTTATCGTCTATCTCCCTCCTTACCACAAAATCCTAGCCAGGGCCCTAGCAAATAGACTTTCAAGATGTATAACATCATTGGTCCACCGTAGACCAATTAGGCTTTATTCCAAATAGATCAACAGCTATAGCCGTCGCTTATTTCTGACTTTACAACTACCTACGGAGAATATAGGGTCCAGGGCAATTTTTTCCCTGGACGCACAGAAAGTGTTTGATAGCGTCAAATGGAAATACCTGTGGTCAGTACTTTCATCATTCGGTATAGGACCTAGATATATAGCATGGATACGCTTGCTGTATGATAAACCCAGAGCCGAAATAAGGATTAATAATGCCCTCTTCCTCATTCTCACTGTCCAGAGGAACAAGACAGGGATGCCCCCTGTCACCCCTTTTTTTTTTTTTTGGTTTAGCAATAGAGCCTTTGGCTATAGCTATTCGACAGGAGAAAGGGATTGTTGGCTTCCGCAGGAGCATGGGAGAGGAAAAGATTGCATTATATGCGGATGACACCCTTATATTCTTGGGGGATACATCTGAATCACTGATGAATCTTATGGACCTTATTTCAAGATTCGGTAAATTTTCAGGCTTTCAAATCAACTGGAGCAAATCTGCGCTACTACCACTTGATAATCCCTAAACCTCGCGTTCGGATAAAGTTTCTCAAATTCATATTAGACATATTAAATATTTTGTTATAACCTTATCCAAACAAGTAAAGGATTATATTCTACTCAATGTTAAACCGCTCTTGGATAGATTTTCAGATAAAGGTAAAAGTTGGTGTAAACTCCGGCTTTCGGTAATGGGAAGATTAAGTCTTATAAAGATCATATGAACACCACAAATGCTTTATGTCTTAGAAAAAAACAACCACGTATTAAATTACCTTGATGTTGCCTGTAGATGAGGGGGGATTGGCAATTCCATATCCAAAAAACTACTTTCTAGCCTCTCAACTGCAACATTAATCAGGTTGGACTGAAAGAGATAAGCTAGACCCAATACAGGGCATGTTATTATCCAGGTATGAGGATTATCCTTTATCACTACTTGAGACAAGCAACCTATCCTGTGATTGGAAGATACCCACCGGGAGGCTGCTTGAAAAAATCTGGCAGGAGATCAAATCAATAATGGGAGATAGTGGCTTTAATAAAAATACACCGATATGGAATAACTCCAAGTATGGGGAATTGGAAAAGCTTAGGAGTTTTGATCTATGGAAAACTAAAGGGATATTGTATATGCATCAGCTATTTGTAAACTATCATTTAAAGACATTTGAACAAATTAGTCAAGAGTTTGGAATCCCTAATCCAAAGTTTCTATCAGTACCTACAGCTATGCCATGCTATACAAACACAGGCTCGCGCCCAGTTACTAAAATATTACAATAAAACACCTATTACCAGATTGTTTAATGAAAAGGAAAAAAAAGGACTCATTTCCAAAATTTGTATCCTGCAGGGTAAACGTCGGGATGCATATACTATACCATCAATAACTCACTGGGAGAGAGATTTAGGTCATATAACAGATGACCAATGGAATATGTCATTGGCCACTCTTCCAGTGGTCTCCTTATCCCCAAAACAAAGACTGACCCAATTGTTTATCCTATATAGAATATATCAGACCCCTGAGAAACTATTCAAGTAGCACCGCAGGTAGTCACTTCTTTGCCCGAGATGCAACAAGGACCCGGCTAACTTGATCCATATGCTCTGGAGATGTCCTAAACTAAATTGCTACTGGCTTCATGTTTGCAAGGAGGTGAGAGACCTCTTCGGGGCAGATTTGTCAGAAAACCCGGGCATGTGTATTTTGAGCATAGCGGATGACAAATTGCGGTTATCCACGTTTCAATCTGTAGGATCCTATACCAGGTCCGGAAACTTATAGCCCAAAAAAGAATGTCCCCACATCCACCTACAAGGGCAGAATGGAAACAACAAATGGACATCACACTGATTAGAGAAAAGTACACATACTTACAGTGAATGTCCAGAAAAGTTTAAGAAAATTTGGGAAAAATGGCTGCCAACATTGGAGACCTTAGACTAATTAAAGACAACCCTTTGGGTAATAGGGCCTGACATCTTTCTTATATAGGATTGAGGCGCTAGTAGCTATCGAATGAGGGAGAGAGGAGGAGAGGAAGTGGGAGGTGAATCATTGTATTTTTATTTATTTTTTTTGGGGGGGTAGGGGAGTTGTATGGGTATGAAGGTATAATGTATGTTGTTTTTGTAAATTGCATAACAAAATAAAAAAGTTATATGATTTAAAAAAAGGAGCGCTTGCGGAAGCCAACTGTACATGCAGTCCCCACCCTTGCCTCCCATGCCTCCTGGTACTGAGTCGGCCAGTGAAGTAGAACCCATGCAGTTGGGCTTCACACGTCTCTGCAGATGAGGGCCTTTAGGAGGAGGGAGAGATTGTGCCTTTATTGTGGCCAGGCAGGTCACTTTTTGAAGTCTTGTCCTACCCATCCAGGAAACACCTACACCTTGAGGTCCTGTAGGGGACAGACCTTAGGTGACGTTGTTACGGCCCCAGTTATCCTGAAGGATAAGCCTTTTGTTCCGGTTACCCTTTCTTGGTCTGAGTCATCCATCGAGACACAGGCTCTAGTCGACTCTGGGGCTGCAGGCCTGTTCATAGACAGTGCCTTTGTGTCTATGCACTCAATTCCGCTGCAACTTTGTGCCACTCCACTTGCCATTGAGGCTATTGATGGGAGACCTCTACAGTGAGCCCAGGTCACTCATGAGATTGCTCCATTGACCATGACCATGGCCATAGGGGCTCTTCACCATGAGATAATCCAATTTCAAGTAATTTCCTCACTTCATTACCCGGTGGTTATATTTGGTTACAGAGGCACAACCCCTCTTTTGGTTGGTTTCATGCTGAGGTTCTTTCCTGATCACCACAATGCAGTAAAACATGTTTTCGGAAAGTGGCAAAGGTCTTGCACACCTCTTCACTCTCCTCCTTGCCAAAAGAGTACCACAAAGGTCAAGCCGGTAGTTTGCCTCAACACCGGTCATATGATTGTGCAACTGTCCTTCAACCTGGTGCCACGCTCCCTTGTGGTCGGGTTTACCCTTTATCTGTCTTGGAGGATAAAGCCATGGAGAACTATGTTGCCGACGCACTTTCTCGAGGGTTCATCCGAGAATCCTTGTCTGCTGCTGGCTTCTTCTTTGTGAAAAAGAAGTGGTGAACTGAGACCTTGTATCGATTATAGGGGTCTCAATGGCATCACGGTTAAGAACGCCTATCCGATTCTGATGATTCCAGAATTATTTGACCGCCTCAAGGGAGGAACAGTTTTCACAAAGCTCAATTTCAAAGGGGCATACAATCTCATGAGGATCAAGGAGGGCGATGAATGGAAAACTGCGTTTAATACTAGGACAGGACATTCCAAATACCTCGTAATGCTGTTTGGTCTCTGCATCACCCCTGCGTTTTTTTTTCAGGGCTTCATCAACAATGTCTTCCAAGATATGTTGCAGCAATGTGTGGTGGTTTATCTCGACAATATTCTCATATATTCCAAATCCCTAGAGAAGCCACCGCACAGATGTCTCCTGTGTGCTACAGAAGCTGAGAGACAATAACCTGTATTGTAAGTTGGAGAAGTGCGAATTCCATAGTGAACAGGTTAAATTTCTGGGTTATGCCATTTCTACTGCCTGACCCAGAGAAACTATCTGCAGTTCTACAGTGGCCTTGACCCATAGGTCTACGTCTGCTACAACGTTTTCTTGGCTTTGCCAATTATTATCAGAAATGTATCTGTAACTTCTATTCTCTGGTAAAACCCCTGACTGATATGACCAGAGGGGACGGTAACCCCTGACTGATATGACCAGAGGGGACGGTAACCCATAGAATTGGTCTCCAGATTCCATTAAAGCCTTTGAGTCTCTTAAGACTGCCTTTGTTTCTGCTCCTGTGCTGGCACATCCTGATCCTATGTTACCCTTCATTCTTGAGGTTGATGCATCTGAGACTAGAGTAGGAGCCCTTCTGTCTCAACGTCCTACCTCTGAAAGCGCTATGCATCCTTGTGGCTACTTTTCTAAGAAATTGTCTCCTGCAGAGTGCAATTATGAGATTGGGGACAGAGAATTGTTATCTTAGCTCATAAAGAATGGAGGCATTTCCTTGAAGGTACCACTGTGCCGGTCCTCACTTTGACCATAAGAATCTCACATTCTTGTCTAAGGCAAAACGCTTATCCCCCAGAAGGGGCACAATGGGCTCTTTTTCTGTCAAGCTTAAGTTACATAGTCTCATTCTTACCCGGTACTAAGGATGTAAGGGCTGACACATTGTTGCAACAGTTTTCCTCCGCTTCCAAGATGGAGTCGGTTCCTGCTCCTGTAATACTTCCCAATCGCATTCTGGCCACTGTTTGTACTAGTCTCATTTCACCGTTGGGTGACAGAATTCTTGCCGCTCAGATGCATTCTCCTCCTGAGAAACCTTGTGACCGCTGCTTTGTACCTGACAATTTCCGCACTACTTTGCTCCAGACTTACCATTCTCCTAAGGCAGCTGGCTACCCAGGGAAGAATCAACTCATTTGGGCTATTTTTCAACAATTCTGGTGACATAGTCTCTGCGCTGATGTGACCGCCTTCGTAGCTGCTTGTTCCACGTGTGCTCAGAGTAAGACACCACAACCCCTTCCAGTGGGCCTCCTACAGCCCATACCCAACGGAGAGAGGCCTTGGACCCACCTATCCATGCATTTCATTGTGGAATTACCCAACTCCCAGGGCAACACAGTTATTCTTATGGTGGTTGACTGGTTCTTGAAAATATCGCATCATATTCCACTAAAGAGGTTGCCCACATTCAAAGAACTGGCATCTATTTTTGCTTGAGTGATCTTTCGGTTACATGATTATCATTTCGGACAGGGGTAGTCAGTTTGTCTCCAGGTTCTGGCGAGCCTTTTGTTCACAGTTGGGAATTCAGCTTTCCTTCTCTGCGTATCACACACAGTCCAATGGGGGCATAAAATGAGCCAACCAAGCTACGTTGCTATATTTCGGACCACCATAACAACTGGTCAGACCTCTTACATTGCGTAGAGTTTGCTCACAATAGTGCGGTCAATACTGCTTCCTGATTGTCTCCATTTATGGCGAATTATGGTTTCCAACCATCCATGTTGCCTGACTCATTCCTGCGTTAGAGGAGCATCTCCGTGATCTTTGTTCCACTTGGGTGCAGGTCCAAGACACCCTGCAACATACCAGTGATAGGTTTAGACTCCATGCTGACTGCAGACGCCTACCTGCGCCTTTCTACAAGTTGGAATAAAAAGAAAGCTAAAATAAGCTAACTGGAAGGGGATTGGGACTTTAAATGACACACAAGTGTGAGAAAGATGCTGGATGGATATGGTAAAACAATTTATTATAGAAATAGAACAATATTTTCATAGTATACATATATAATCAATATTCAAATAGGTCAGAACAGACCCAATATATAATATGTGTACATGGTTACAAAGGTACAAAGCATACATTTGATGGTATACAAAAAATTGCCCCCATCCATCACATTGATGTGGTTATGTAAAATTTTCCATTATCGATAAATCTGCGTTTGTCCATGACCTCCAAGTACCCCCGCAGGGGGTTGGTCTAGAAGACCTTATAAAATATTGTCTTAGGTAAAGCGTTTGACGGCAGCTGGTGGCTCTACGCGCGTTTCGTGACTGAATGTCACTCATCAGGAGCAGGCTCGTCACTTGTCTAAGGTAAAGAAAAAAAAATCATATAGATATATTGGGAGAAATCACCATGAGGGAGGAAACAATAATCCCCCACAATAAAAATTCCCAAGAAAACCAACCTGTTGTATCCATGGACCGTACACACACAGTCAGGGAGGGGGGACCAACAAGTGGCATCCACAAACGGGAGCTGAGGCTGGATGCATGGCAGCAAGATCCCCCCAGGCAAGCCGACATGCAGGCACGGGCATCTCCAGGGTGAATTTATGTCTGGTGAAGGAATGGATGGTGATATGAGACTGAGTGGAATAATAATTTCTCACACTTGTGTGTCATTTAAAGTCCCAATCCCCTTCCAGTTAGCTTTTTTTAGCTTTCTTTTTATTCCAATTTTAGGGATGGAAGATTGTGCCTCTACCCAGCCAAGCCTTCATTTAAAGTCCCAATTTTTGCCCCCTGCCTTTTATGTCAGTTTCTACAAGTTGGGCAGAGGGTCTGGCTGTCATCTCGTAACCTCAGACTCTGTGTTCCCTCACTGAAACTAGTACCACGGTTTATTGGGTCTTTTTGTATTCTCCATAGGATCAACCCAGTGGCTTACGCATTAGACCTTCCTTCTAACATGCGTATTTTGAATGACCACAATGCACTGCGCCGCCGCACACTGCATTGAAAGCCCTGATTGGCTGAAGCAATGAAAGCTTTGCCCAATCAGGGTGCAGAGCACTGTCAGAGCCATGATTGGACAATGCCATTATGACTCTATCCAATTATGGCTCATTGCTCTTAGTGGTCTCTTTGGCGGATTTGCCGCTAAATCACTTTTATCGGCGGCGGGAAAGGTGCCCCCCACCCGTTCATCTCCGCTGCTTACTGGAGCCGTCGGTAGTGGCGGAGACCATCGGGTCTGCTCCCCTCAAAGTCTGGATGCCGAGTGAGGGAAAGATGGCTCCATAATATTGGATGGCGGAAGCGACTTCAAATGTCACTTCCACCCAATGGTCTTAAAGGGGATTTTTTTTTCAAATTACATTTTTTTTTATTATTATTTATTTATTTATTTATTTATTTATTGCATTTTAGTGTAAATGTTAGATCAGGTCTTTTTGACCCCAGATCTCACATTTAAGAGGTCCTGCCATGCTTTTTTTCTATTACAAGGAATGTTTAGGAATAAAAGTGGCCCAAAAATGTTTTTAAAAGGATAGTGTAAAAATGAAAGGTAAAATAAATAAGAAAAAAAAAAATTAAAGCGCCCCATCCCGCAGAGCTCGCACGCGGAAGCGAACGCATATGCAAGTCCTGCCCGCATATGAAAACACGTGTGAGGTATCACCGTGATCGTTAGAGCAAGAGTAATAATTCTAACACTAGAGCACTAGACCACCTCTAACTCAAAACTGGTAACCTGTAGAAATTTTTAAACGTCACAAATGGAAATTTTTAAGTGCCAAAGTTTGTTGCCATTCCACGAGCGGGCTCAATTTTGAAGCATGACATGTTGGGTATCAGTTTACTCAGCGTAACATTATCTTTCACAATATAGAAAAAAAATTGGGCTAACTTTACTGCTGTCTTATTTTTTAATTAAAAAAATTGAATTTTTTCCAAAAAAATTGCGCTTGTAAGACCGCTGCACAAACATGGTGTGACATAAAGTATTGCAATGATTGCCATTTCATTCTCTAGGGTGTTTTAAAAAAATATATATATAATGTTTGGGGGTTCTAAGTTCTTTTCTAGCAAAAAAAAAATGATTTTAACTTGTAAACACCAAATCTCAGAAGGAGGCTTGGTCCCTAAGTTCTGTGCTTTACCACAAGTTTAATTCTGTACATTTCATTGCGTTAGTGCACGTTTAACGTAGTACAATTCTGTGTGTTACTGCACGTCTGACGCAGCATATTAGTGTATCCGTGGCTTGTGTCTGTGAAGTGAGTATGCAAGTGCACCAAACACCACTTTCCATTGATTAAAGTGCATACACGTACACATTTCCACATCTTTATTACCTTTTGTTAATTATATTATATTATTATTATACAGGTTGTATATAGCACCAACAGTTTGCACATCACTTTACAACATGGGGGCAGACAGTACAATTACAATACAATTCAATAGAGGAGGAATCAGAGGGCCCTGCTCGTTAGAGCTTACAATCTAGGAGGCAGGGTCAAGTGATCCAAAAGGTTAATAACTGGGGGATGAGCTGATGAAGAAAATCAAAGTGCAGTTGTTAGGCGGAGGCAAGATAAGCTTCTCTGAAGAGAAACATTTTCAGGGATTGTCTAAAAGTGGATAGATTTGGAGACAGTCTGACAGATTGGGGTAGGGAATTCCAGAGGATGGGAAAGGCTCTGGAGAAGTCATGGAGATGAATATGGGAGGAGGTGATGAGGAAGCTGGAGAGCAGGAGGTCTTGGGAGGAACAAAGAGGACGATTAGGTTACTATTTTGAGACTAGGCTAGTACTGTAGCTGGGGGCAGAGTTGTGGATGACTTTGTAACTTGTTAGTATTTTGAATTTGATTTGATGGGCGAGTGGCAGCCAATGGAGGGATTGGCAGAGGGGGTAGCAGACGCTGAGCGGTTTGTAAGGTGGATGAGTCTGGGAGCAGCATTCATGATGGACTGAAGGGAGGATAGTCTATTTAACCGCTTAAAAACCGCCCCATAGACAATTGACGTCTACAGGGCGGTTGCTTAATTCTGGGAGGACGTCTATTGACGTCCTCCCAGAATCGCGGTTCCCACGCGCCCCCTGGGGCGCGCACACGGGAACATCCGTGACCGTCGGGTCCGGGGGACCCGACTGATCACGGATCGGGGTGAATGGCCGCTGTGCGCGGCCTTTCACCACGTGATCGCGCCGTCACATGACGGCCCGATCACATGTAAACAAGCCGGCGGAAGCGCCGGCTTGTCTCTCCTCTCCGCACCGATCGGTGCAGTGTGAGAGGAGAGAGGGGGGAGAGAGGAGGTGCTGCAGCGCTGTGGGCGATGTGCAATGCCCACAGCGCTGCCTAGGTGACATAACACACCCCCCCACCATCTATTTACCACCCACCCACCACCCCCCAGCCACCATCAGCCACCCACCACCCACCCAGCCATCATCAGCCACCCACCACCCACCCAGCCATCCACCCCCCACCCATCCTCACTCAATCCATCCTCACCCACCCACCCATCCATCCA
>BLSH010203491.1:375366-396979 GCA_018402905.1 Glandirana rugosa
TAAAACTGGTTTAAAGGACACGGAAACATCGAGTGTGTAGGGGTTTTGTAGTCACTAGGTGGAGTACACAAAGTGTCCGGAACAACTGAGGAGAGGTTTATATTGTGAATACCAACACCGGTTTTTCGAGTTAAAATCAGAGTAGTGAGGTTTACTGAAACACGACCTTCCAAACTCCGAACAGAGACACGACAAACTGCATAACATTCGCCCTATGAAACACCGTAAACGCATCATTACCGAAAGAAGACCGTTGAACTGGACGTCGGGTAGAAATAAGTTCACGGAGAAATAACACGTAGAACTTTGTCGGTGTGGTGTACAAAAGTCTCTCAGGACATAAAGTGGAAATTGTTTGGGATGCAAAGAAAAACCCACAAATAACTTCAGGTGAAATACAGGACTCTCTGAAAACATGTGGTGTGGCTGTTTCAAGATGCACAATAAAGAGGCACTTGAATAAAGATGGGCTGCAGGTCAAGTTGCCAGAAGAAAGCCATTACTACGCAAATGCCACAAAGTATCCCGCTTACAATACGTCAAACAGCACAGAGACAAGCCTCAAACCTTCCAGCACAAAGTCATTTGGAGTGATGAGACTAAAATTGAGCTTTTTGGCCACAACCATAAGTGTTATATTTGGAGAGGAGTCAACAAGGCCTGTGAAACACATGAGGTGGATCACTGATGTTTTGGGGATGTGTGAGCTACAAAGGCACAGGAAATTTGGTCAAAATTGATGGCAAGATGAATGCAGTATGTTATCAAAAAATACTGGAGGAACATTTGCATTCATCAGCCAGGAAGCTGCACATGGGACGTACTTGGATATTCCAACATGACAATGATCCAAAACACAAGGCCAAGTCGACCTGGCATTGGCTACAGCAGAATAAAGTGAAGGTTCTGAAGTGGCCATCTCAGTCTCCTTTGTTTTTGTGTTCTCATTCATATTCTCTGAAAAATGGCCAAGAAATCATAAATTCTGCCAGGGCCCCTCCTAGTGATCAAACCAATAGCTGCCAAAATCTGCTCAGACGTTTTGATACATGTATTTCGATATGGGACTGTACAGGAAAAATATCATGCTATATGCTGACAACACTATGCTGCTGCTGGGTGACATGGGGGGTTCACTGGAACAGGCTATGACTGTGATTAAGGAATTTGAAGTATACTCTGGCCTAACTATCTATTGGACCAAATCAGCCATCATGCTGCTTTATGGACAGATGGAGGACGGGAAGATACTCTTCAGGATATACCTATATCTAGGGCCTTCAAGTATTTGGGTATATATATAACGCCATAACCCTTGGAGTACATCTCCCTTAATCTTTCTCCATTGCTGGGCAGAGGCCAAGGTATGGGCTAGGTTCAGATTCTCCCTTGTAGGGAAAGTAAATCTCATAAAAATGATTTTTATGCACACAATTACTATACATACTCTATAATTCCCCAATGGTTATCCCTCTCAAACAATTGCGTATTATTCCATTTTCCGCACTGTTTTGTGGCAGTCTAAAGGATTAGGTTAGAACAATTGTAGAAGCCCAAGGATGCATGTGGTCTTGCACTACCGAATCCGTGGATATACTATATTGCCGTCCAGCTGCAGCATATGGCCAGAGCCGTACCTGGGGGGGGGGGGGGCTCAGATAGCCCCTACATTGACTCTCCTGAGACACATAATGAGGGTGGATGTTGTAGCAGAGGGCATGGTATATGCCAAATCGAATAGGTTATCCTCTTTTGTATTAACGTAAAAAATTTGGAACAAGACTCAACAATTACAAGACATACAGGGATATACCAGATACAGCCCAATATGGGACAATGGGCACTACCCAGAGTTGCAAATGTTGTCTAGTGGGCCTAGGTAGAGACAGCACAGGGTCACGCGCATATCCCAGATTTTTGTGAACGGCACTTTACAATCATTCCAGGACATGCAGGCTATATCCGGACTCGCGCGATATATGTGGTTCCAGTATCTCCAATTACAACACACGGTTCAGGCACAAACCCAAAGAGTGGTGTGGGACTGCTCCCCATCCCCATTGTTCAACAATGTAGTGGAGGTTTCGTACTTTAAAGGGTTCATATCCAGATGCTATTGTATGCTTTTAAACACTTTTTTGGAGGGCTTTCCCTCAAAAGCAGGGGATAAGTGGGAAACAGATGTTGAACAGCTATTGGAGGAGCAATGGGAAGAAGTCCTACTGGCAGTGCCACTATGCTCACTCAGTGTATCCCAACTCTATATTGTACTAAGGGTTCACTTAACACCAGCAAAACTATTTAAGATGGGGCTGAAAGACAGCCCACATTGCACTAGGTGCTCCAGGGACCACAGAGACCTGATTCGCCTTCTTTGGTGATGCCAGAAGTTGCATCTATACTGGCTAGAAATAATTAATACTGTTAATAGGGTGTTCAGGGTTACAATCCCGGTGGACCCTAAACCAGGTATTTTAGCTATTTTGGGTGACCTCCCTATTGCGGACTTCCCTAAACAGGCTATAGGAAGGGCACTATTCCAGGCCCGCAAGTTGATACTCAGGCATTTGAAGGACAATGAACCCCCCTCCCTAAAAGAATGGATTGCTCAGATGGGAGATATGCTCCGATTGGAGAAATACATTTTTCAGCACAGAGGATGTGCAGGCAAATTTGATAAACTGTGGGCTCCATGGCTGGATACCCCAGGGCTTTCACCAGCAGAGTTGGTCCTAGACCGTCTATTGGTCTAAGATATATGAGACTCAGGACAACATAATGCTAGTATTGGTTAACTCTATTAAATGGGTGGGAATGTCAGCCTTTGTTTTGAGACCTTGAAATAAGCTTAGTTAAGGTGTAATGCTCTGCTTTCTGTATTAATGTACGTTCTTGACTTATTGATATGTACATAACATACTGACTCTGGAATATGTTTCTTGTGCATTGGCTTGGTATGCTGTATGTCTACTAAAAACTTTATTGGATTAAAAAAAAAAAAAATTCTGCCAGGCTATGTAAACTTATGAGCACAACTGTATGTCTGTTAGTAAGTTGGTGATGCGTGAGGAGACTGATGGAGTGAGTTGAGGGGTGTAGAGATAGGTATGGGTGTTGTCAGCGTAGAAATTATATTGAAAGCCGTGGGAGGCCATCAACTGGCCCAGGGAAGAGGTGTAGATTGAAAATAAGAAGGGTCCAAGGACAGAACCTTGGGGGACCCCAACGGAGAAAGGAAGAGGAGAGGAGGAAGTAGAATTATAAGTGAAGGGGCATTGGGATAGGTAGGATGAGAGCCACTGAAGAGCACAGTCACGGAGACCGGTGGGGTAAAGTTTTTTGAGGAGGAGGGGGTGGTCAACTGTATCAAAGGCAGACAAAAGGTCCAGAAGTATAAGTACAGAATAGTGTATGTTGGTTTTTGCAGTTAGTCGGTCATTTGTAAGTTTTAGAAGAAAAGTTTCTGTGGAGTGTTGAGGGTGAAATCCAGATTGAAGGGGATCAAGAAGGTTTTTCTTAACAAGGTGGTCATTCAGTTTTAGACCAGGCGTTCAAGGAGTTTAGAGGAAAAGGGGAGCAAGGTGATAGGGTGTAGATTAAGATTGGTGGGGTTCAATAATGGCTTTTTAAGTATGGGGTTGACCAATGCATGTTTTAGAGCGTTGGGGAAGATGCCAGAAGTGAGGGAGTGATTGAAGATGTGAGTTAGGGAGTGCAGGATAGAGTCAGAGTGTGACAGTAGTATTTGAGAGGGAATGGGGCCCAGGGTACAGTGTACCAATGTAAAGGCAAGAATTGTATTATTGAAGGGCAGGTTTGTATTGGTTGAAGTCATTGAGAGACGCTTATGCCACAGACGCTCAAGAGCACGGCTATGTTTTTTGAGATTTCTGGTATCATCTGTTTGTCAGAGTTGTAGGGGTTGAGGTCTGATTATGTAGTGAGAGGATGAGGTCGTCCAGGGTGAAGGACTAGGATTTATTGTAGACGTTAGTGGCTTGGTTGGGGCAGGACAGGGGTGAGATTTTTTTTCATAGAGGTGGTCAGTAGCAGAATAGAGGAGAGAAGGGTTGAAGTGGCAAAGGGTTTCTACGGGTGATGGTTGTGCGATTGGAACGAAAGGTGGTGCAAGAGAGAGAAACTAATAAGGTGGTGGTCGAGAGAGAGGAAAAGGATTGTTGGAGAGGTTGCATGAAGTGCATAGATATAAGAATACAAGATTAAGGGTTTCCATCAGAGTGAATAGAAGCCTGTACCCATTGCTTCAGGTCAAATGAGGAGGCTAGACTAAGAAGTTTAGAAGTAGCAGGAGTGTTTGTATTAACAGGGATGTTGAAGTCACAGAGAAGGATTGTGGGAATTTCAGAAGAGAGAAAGGGTAGCCAGGCAGAAAACTTGTTAAGGAAAGCTGACAACGGTCCAGGAGGCCAGTACATGACAGCAATTCTTAGGGAAGTTGGAGAGAATAGATGTATACAGTGAGCTTCAAATGATGAGAGGGAGGAGAGTGAAGAACCTGTGGGGATAGGAGGAATCCCACTTCATCTCCATTGCGTCCATTAGGTCTAGGGGAGTGAGTCCAGAGAAGGCCACCGTGGGAGAGAGAAGCAGGAGAAAGAGTGTCGGATTCATGGAGCCAGGTTTCGGTGACTGCAAGTAGATTAAAGGTATTTGTGACAGAGGTCATGAACAGAGGTGAGTTTGTTGCAGACAGAGTCGGCGTTCCAGAGGGCACAGCAGAAGGGGAGGCTGGTTTTGGGAAGAAGGGGAATGGAGACTAAATTGTGTAGATTGTGATTACTGTCAGAGGGTGTGGGGTGATGGGTGTGTTGGGTACAGTTAAAGAAGGGAGGCCAGGGTTTGGAGAAATATCTCCAGAGTCTAGGGGAAGCAGGAGAGTAAGGGAATAAGATAATACAATTTATATGAGGGAACATGTTCAGCATCCTGGGGGTTTTGTTAGAATATGGCCTTATAGTTAGAAAGAGGCCATGAGTGCAGTAATAGGGAGAGGGGGTGAGTACAGATTGTGGGGTGGGGAAGGGGGTGAAGAAAAGAGAGTTTGAGGATAGAGGCTGCAATTGTGAAAAGGAGAGGTAAAGAGTGCATGTTTCAGAGAAGAAGGTGAGATGATTTGAGGATTAAGTTACCTGCAGTCTGGTGGTTTAGGTAGTTTGCTGTTGATGTTTGCTTTGTGCAAATCGCTGAAGTGCAAGAGCAGAAGTGCCCACTTATTTAAAGAACCACACTTTTTTGAAAGAACCCCTCTGCATGTGTTCCCCCATAAAGAAGGCCTTGTTTTATACTGTAATGGGTGTGGATGGAATCTGGCAATTAATCAGGAGGTAATATTAGCCACATAGCTAGCACAACAACATTTTTCACACAATCAAACTGCAAAATTGTAAAGATAAGGGAACACATAATTTAGGTAAGGCTTAAAGGCTAAATAAACATCAAAATAATGTGAACCTGGCTACAGATGTAGACGAAAACCACAGTGACAAACACAGATTACCGAATATACATTTGAGCCAGTCAGTCAATATTCAGTTTAAGGTAGATGGGAGTTGCAGGAATATAAACGCAGATTACCTGTGAAGAGAAAGAAGAATGTTCATATGAATGGCTGCAAGAGCAGAAGTGCCCACTTAACCACTTCAATACCAGCACTTACCCCCCCTTCCCGCCCAGACCAATTTCAGCTTTCAGCGCTGTCACATTTTGAATGATGATTGTGTGGTCATGTGACATTGTACCCAAACAAAATTTTTATAATTTTTTCCCAAAAATAGAGCTTTCTTTTGGTGGTATTTGATCACCTCTGGGGCTTTTATTTTTTGCGCTGCAAATAAAAAAAACCCAAAATTTGGAAAAAAAAAAAACCTTTTCTTTGTTTCTGTTACAAAACTTTGTAAATAAGTACATTTTCTCCATCACTGATGGGCACTGATGAGGCTACACTGACGGGCACTGATGAGGCAGTACTGATTGGCACTGATGAGGTGGCACTGACGATGAGGCACTGATAGGTGTCACTGATATGCAGCGCTTATGGGCACTATTAAGTAGCACTGGTGGGCACTCACAGGCGGCATTGGGCACTGATAGGTGCCACTGATGGGCACTGATTGGTGGGCACTGATGGGCGACACTGTTAGGCAGCACTGCTAAGGAGGCACTGGCGGGCATCAAAGATGGGCACTGAGTGCCATTCCTATTGCCAGTTTGCCATACCTTGTGGGCTTCCCTGGTGGTCCTGGGTAGGCACCCCTGGTGGTCCCTGGGTGGGTTCTCTGGTGGTCCCTGGGTGGGCTCCCTGGTGGTCCTGGGTGGCAATCTTCGAGGGGGCTGCACCGATAAACAATCATTGCAGACCCCTGTCAGGAGAGCCGCCGATCGGCTCTCATCTACTCACGTCTGCAGACGCAAGTAGAGGAAAAGCCAATATATGACTCTTCCTATTTGCACTGTGATCAGCTGTGATTCGTCGTACCCTTCAAGTACCCCCTAAGCGTTCAAAGGACTATTCAATGAGTCGGGCTAAAAGGTGCCATGCAGTGCTTTAGCTGATGTGTCTAGGGGACAGGAACCACACTGGAGCAGAAATCCTTGCAGCTCTGTAGGGACAGGCCCAGGGGTGGTTCACGCCATGCCAGCTGGAGCCAGGAATGGGGCTGTGCAATAATGTTACAAACCTCCTGTCTGCCCTTAAACAGGGAAAGTTGACATATGTGCCATGCCTGGCACATGTCCTCAATTTGGTGGTGTAGCATTTCCTAAATAGGTACCCAGGGTTGAAAGATCTGCTAAAGCAGGCCAGAAGAATCTGTAGCCATTCCAGGCGGTCATACACAGCCAGTGCTCAGTTGGCTGAAATACAATGGGAATTCCACCTGCCCGTAAATGACCTGATTTGTGACATGCCCACCAGGTGGTACTCATAGTTACATAGTGAGGTTGAAAAAAAGACACAAGTCCATCAAGTCCAACCAATGTGTGTGCTTTTATGTCAGTATTACTTGACTTTGGCAATGCTGCAGTGGCTGCACATGAAGCAGAGGGTCGTCAACAAGTACCTGTGTGAATATGGCACAATGACAGGTTCAGGCCAACTTAGCTTTTTTCCCCATGCCAATGGCAGCTCATAAAGGATGCATGCTGTACTGTCACCATTTGAGGAGACCATGAGGGTGGTGAGCCGTGACAATGCATGCATCAGTGACACAATCCCTGTTTCCTCTCAAGCCCACTTTATGCAGACACCGTTGTACCTATGCCACAGAACACACAAGAGGAGGAAGATTCTGGCAGTTTTGGAGGCATCAAAGCAGAGAAAGACTTACATCAAAGAGTGAGAGATGATTTTCCATCCCCAGAACCCTTGGGAGTAGTACGTGGCTGGGAGGAAGCAGTTCCAGATACAGCAATCCTGTACCCTCCTTGACCCCAAGGAGTCTGCTTATCATGCCTCTGCATGTACATGGGCTCCCTCATGCTTCAAAACCTGCAAAAGGACCCAAGAATAAATGGTGTAAAGTAGAAGGATCACTATTGGTTGGCAACCCTCCTTGACCACCATTACAAGGGAAAGTCTCAGAACTCATCCCGTCCCCACAGAGAGTGCAGAAGATGAAATCTCTTGAGGACAACTTTAAGAGGAGTTTTTCAAATGCTTTTCCCGACTCTAGTAGGTTACAGTGTCATGGAAAACGTAATTTTCTGACGCCAACATGGCAGCGTACTAGAGATAGAGCTCCGCCTCTTGACCACTCCCTCAGGACCAGTGAATAGTGTAAAAATGTCAGTTAGCTGCCCCCCGTTCTTTTTTTTCCTCATACCTCAATGCACCAGTGATGAAGTAAGCATGTCCCTACCGCTGCCTCCATGCAGCATCCAGCTGGGTTGAGCCTCTCCCAGTATGAAGTCCCAGGCTCAGGGTGCTAAATGTGCCAATAACCTAGGGAGCCCCTTCTGTGAGTCTTGCTGGGGCCTGCAGTGTTTCCTCACTAGGAACAAAATCTGCCAATTTACTGTGGGCAGAGGTGTGGAGGAGGGGGGCAGCTACTACTTATTTCATGTGTTTTGGCGGCCTGCACTATTAAGGGTTTGCTGTCCCTTGTCCTTGTATGGGTGCTTACTATCTGTGGTCACCTTCATCCTCTTTTCTTTCCTTTTTTCTCCCTTCTTTTCCCCCTCATAGGTCCTGGCGGTAGCCCTGTGTTTCCGCTGTCTGGGGGGACGGTGTAAGCCTTACCGAGGTACATTTTCTGGCTGCCTTTGGCTTCTTTTCTCATTTTTCGGCAGCCCGATGATGACATCATCATGCCACGCCGGTCGCACATGTGCAGTGGCCGGCGGGGACGCTGCCCGCCATGTTTCTTATGGGAAAGATGCTGGTATTTTACCAGCAAGTGGGCGGGGGGGGTTGGGGGAGGTCTCTGCCTTCCCCACTCTATTTAGTAGGCATGGTGTGCCTGGGGAGGCAGGCAGACACAGCCTCCTCTGTTAGGCAGACGTCCCTCCTGAATTGTTTTGGTACTAAAAAAAAAGTGGAGATGAAGCATTTTTCTTGGTCAATTGGGCAAACATAATCTTTCTTCATTCCAAAAAAAAACGTCATCTCTTTTCTTCCCTGCCTTTCCTTTTTTTCAGCTGGCTGTCCCGCTTTTTCCTCAGCCATGAATCAGTCACCATTTACACAAGACCCTCAACCACTAAGGTAGGGGACCAACATATGGGTAAGTTTTCAGTTTTTTTTTTAAAAAAAAAGAGTGCCTTCTTATTGCGGACTGCATTGATTTGTTTCAGCCCCGCACACTCACGCTCTCGGAGATGTAGAGCCGAAGAAGAAGGAGACTCTTCCGGAGAACGCAGCCACAGAGGCACCGTTGTCATTCCAAAAATAAGTTAAAAAAGTGACGGCATGCCTCCTCTTCTCCTGAGCAATACCAGCGTCCTAGCAAAAAGACCTGCTGGGCCTGTGGAGCAGCCCCAATGCCCAACAAACTGGTGTGCAGGAGATGCCTGGAAGAGTTTGCTGTGGACAGAGAGCAGGACACTGCCCAAGTATCAACCTTACTGAAAAAGGCGGTGCAGGACTCCATCTCGGAGGTCACTTGCATTATTCCAGCCAGACAGCCCATTAGTGGCACCAGCCAGGAAACCCTGATAGAGGATCAACCAGGGACCTCATGTTGCGCTCCTCATGTCAGCACCTTCTTGGCCGAGTCTGCACAGCAGACGGAAGCCAGCAGTTCCTCCTCTTCAGAGTGACCCAGAACAACTCGGATTTAGCTTCTCTTTGGAGCCATACATCCAGGCAATCAAGCAGGCCATTACATGGAAGGAAGAGGAAGCCCCCAAACAGGCAAAAAAGTATTTTCCATAACTCCAAAAGCACCAATCCCTTTTTCCTTTTATGGAGGAAATTAAGGGTGTCATTAAGCAAGAGTGGCAGAACACTGAAAAAAGGTTCTCATTCAACAGGCTGCATAAGCTGTATTCCCTGCAGGTGGCAGACGTAGTCTCACTTGACTCCCCGCTGGTGGGGGATATGGCAGTGGTCACGCTGGCCAGGAATTTTTACCCTTCCAATGGAGGATTCAACCTCCTTTAAAGATGTAATGGATAGGAGGATAGATCTGGACTTGAAGAGGATCTATCAAGCGGCTGGAGCAGCCTGTCCTTCAGCTGTAGCCCTCACCTCGGTGGCCGTGAAGGTCTAGATTCAAAATGTCAAGTCGGCCTTAAAAGAAGGGGTTCCAAGAGCAGATATTATCCGGTCTCTAGAGGAACCCAAGGTGTCATCCGAATTCATCAGTGAGGCGGCTATAGATGCGATCAAGTGTTCAGCCAGGGCTATGCTACACTCTGTTACAGCTAAAAGGGTCCTATGGTTGAAACCTTGGGCCACCGATGCATCATCAAAACAGAATTGGTGCAAAATTCCTTTTGACAACAAGGCCTTATTCGGCAGTAAGATGGAGACAGCCATCTCAAGAATATCCGGGGGCAAGTCAGGCCTACTTTCACAGGACAGGAAGCAGATGTGAGCAAGATATTTTCCCAACTGCTCTCATTCCTCTAGGTTCAGGGAACCAAGGTCCAATAGACAAGCCAGAGGGTCAGATGGCGAATGGAAGGGTACTCAATCTGCCTTCCTCAGGGCACACAGGCAAAAGGCAGTGAAAGCCCCGCAGGAGCCAGCCAAGCCCTTTTGACGGTGTGCAGCCCCAGACATTTGCAGTAGAATCCAGGCTTGCACATTTTGTGGATGAATCTGACCTATGGGTGAAGGCAACAGTTACCCGGGGCCATTTCTGGCAGTTTCACTGCGCCCCTTCTCCGGATCATTTCTCCCCCACCAAGATCTCAGAGGATCCACTGAAGGCAGCAGTTTTGCTATAATATGTTCAAACATTACAAGAATAGCAAGCCGTGATACAGGTTCCATCTTCAGAAACATATACCGGGTTCTACTCCACCCTGTTCATGGTACGCAAAAAGGATGGGGGCTGGCATCCAGTCATAGATCTAAAGAGGCTGAACCACTTTATCCTTCTGGAAAGATTCAAGATTGAGTCCATCGACACAATCATCCAGGCAGTACAACCAGGTGACTGGATGCTTTCCCTAGATCTGCAGGAGGCCTATCTACATGTCCCAATCCTGCCTCCTTTTTAGAAGTATCTCAGGTTTGTCGTTGGTCGCTCACACCTGCAGTTTACCAGCCTGCCCTTCGGTCTATGCACATCGCCCAGAACATTTACAAAGGTCCTCATTGCGGAATTAGCCCCACTCAGAGTGCAGGGTCTCCATGTCTAATACTACTTAGACAATGTCTTCCTATTGGCCAAGGACCGGGGAGAGCTCCTGCCACACAGGGAGATCCTTATCAGCACCTTACAGAAGTTTGGTTGGATGATCAACATCGAGAAGAGCAAGCTGTAATTGGTATACCTGGGGGCACTCACCAACTCAACCAATGCCTCTGTCTGAATCCCACCAGCAAAGGCCTTGACAGTCAGGAACAGGGTCCTGAGAGTGGCAACATCCACCCACCTGTCAGCATCCCAGTATCTCAGCTTGTTGGGCACCATGTCTTTGTGCATTCCCATGCTCCCTTGGGCACATTGGCACATGCGGCAGTTCCAGCAAGGGTCCCTTGCATAGTGGAGGAAGCAGTACCTAACACAACTGATAACAGTATCTTTCAGCATGAGGAGGAGCCTGGAGTGGTGACTGAAGGAGACCCTGAAGAACTTGCGCCCCTTAGGTCCATTAGACTGGACCATTGTTACTACGGATGCCAGTGAGGTCGCCTGGGGGGCACACTGCGAGGAACAGTCTGTCCAGGGCAGATCGAGATTCATGGCCAGAGGCATGGTCTCGAATGCACCAGAGATTTGAGGGGAATTTTTGGCCCTCAAGGCCTTGCAGCACAAAATCCAGGGCAAACCAGTCATGATGCACATGGACAACAGGGCAGTGGTTGCTTATATACAACACCAGGGAGGAACCCACAGCAGAGTCTTGCTGAAGGAGGTAGAACCAATAATGTCCTGGGCAGAGAAGCATGTTCAGATTCTAAGGGCAGTCTATCTCCCTGGGAAGCGGAATCTGCAGGCGGATTGTCTCTCTCGCACATTTCCAGATCTTGAGTGGGCTCTACACCCCTGAGTCTTTGCCCAACTGGTTCACATGTGGGGCAAGCCCCAAATGGATCTCTTTGCTTCTCCCAGCAACTGTAAACTCCCGGAATTTCTATCCCAGTTCCCGCATCCTCAGGCAAAGGAGATAGACGCTCTAGTTGCTCCTTGGAACTGTGCCCTAGCACCTATGCCTTTCCCCTGGTTTCTCTGATGATGAGATTCCTCCTGACGCTGCTAAAGGGATAACATGATGGTCATGGCGATTCTTCCATTTTGGCCATGGAGGCCCTGGTTTTCCACTGGCGACCCATCTCAGCGTACAGCAACCAGTTCCCCTCCCAGTGTTCCCACACCTTCTGATTCAGGGAGACTTCCTACATACGGACATACACAGAGTTGAACTGCGAGCATGGCTGTTGAGAGGGGGAAGCTGGAAAACCTAGGATGCTCTTCTAGGGTAATCACTACTCTATTAAGAGTCAGAAAACCCTTAACAAACCAAATATATGCTAAAGTTTGGGACAAGTTTGTAAATTTCCTGTCTGGTCGGGAACTGGATCCTTTTGCACCACCACTTTCAGCTGTCCTAGACTTTCTACAATCAGGATTAGGCATGGGCCTTAGCCTGAGCTCGTACAGGTGTCGGCCATCTCAGCGGTGACAAAGATTAAATGGGTACTACCCGCTAGTAGTGCAGCTCCTAAGGGCGGTTATCAAAATCAGTCCACCTAAAGAGTCTTTCCCCAATGGAATCTGTCTGTGTTGCTGGACTTTCTATCTGATCATCCTTTTGCTCCGACTGAGCAGTGTTCATTGTGGGACATTACCCAAAAAGCTGTTTTCCAGACGGCTATCACCTCAGGCCCTGGGAGCGTCAGACATATTACTTTTTCCAGACCGAGTGGAACTCCGTCCAGCAGACCATTTTGTCCTAAAAGTGGCCACTTCATTTCACAAAACAGGCATCTGGGCTTTATCAAACTTCCCGGAAGAAAGTTCAGGCAGATTACATGAATTGGATGTCTCAAGAATCTTAAGGAAATACCTGTCAGCCACCGCTCCCTTCAGATGCTCGAATAAGCTCTTCATTATCCCAGTGGGAAAACACAAAGGAAAGGAGGCTACCTCAAGGACCTTGGCAAGTTGGATCATCAAGCTTATTCACAGAGCGAACAGGGCAAGAGGGTGTGAACTCTCTTCTACGTTGACTGCACCCTTCACCAAGGCGGTAGCAGCCTCATGGGCGGTCTTCTCAAATGTGTCCACGGAGACTATCTGCAGCGCAGCTTCATGGTCTTCTCAAAATACCTTCCTAAGGCATTATAGGGTAGATCCTGGTGCCTTATCAGCAGACTTCGGGAGAAGAACAATCCAATCTTCTCTTACATTGTAAAAAAAAAAAAAAAAACATTGTTTAAGCAGTACCCACGCTATTAGCTAGTTGTCACTAGTATGCTGCCATGTTGGCATAAGGAAAATGGAAAATTGTATCAAAATACTTGCCGTAATTTTCCTTTCCTGACCCCAAACCATGGCAGCATTACGGACCCACCCCTGTATGTCTCGGTATGTGGCTTGTTACAAAGAATGGGGGGGGGGGGTGGCTAACTATGCCTTTTTTATGCTATTCACAGGTCCTGACGGAGTGGTCAAGAGGCGGAGCTCTATCACTAGTATGCTGCCATAGTTTGGCGTCAGGAAAGGAAAATCACGGTAAGTATTTGATACAATGATACAATTTTCCATTTTTGAGGCTTCTGTTGGTTTAGTCCTCGCCGCCCAGGGCTGTCAGCTTCCACAACCCATCATCGGCATCTGCCTCACATGGTTGACGATTATTTAGGGGTGAAAACAGATGGAGAGTTTTCCAGTTGCCAATCCACTGGGTCATGAGAATAGGGACCACTGGCCAGAACTTGCTCAGTATGCAGTTGAGCTCCTGGGCTGCCCTGCATCCAGTGTGCTTTCCAAATGGGCATTCAGTGCTGCTGTGGATTTTGTTACTGATAATAGAACAGGTGCATACAGTTTGACAGGTGCATATCATTTCAATTTTTTACAGCTAGGCCAATTCTTGCTTTCATCTAGAGTACCGCAATAGGATTACGCTGTGAAGGTGCCACCGACACCAAAAAAACTATTTTTCTGCACCTGTTTGACAGGTGCATATAATTTCAATTGTTTACAGCAAGGCAAATTCTTGCTTCCATCAAGAGTACCTCAATAGGGTTACGGTGTGAAGGCGCCACCAACACCCAAAGACCAATTTTTCCGCACCTGTTTGACAGGTGCATATCCTTTCAATTTTTTTTTTTCAATATTCTTTTATTAAATTTTCCATAGATACACAAGAAGATGAAACGTACAACATTAAAGCACAGTAAGGGCTGTACATAAGTAATTGCCACCAGTTGCACGTACAGTAACGTTACTTATCATTGAGCAAAAATCAAACATAGGTACCAAAAGCCCGTCACACGGTGCGATCCGAGTTGCACCGCCCAACACCGACACCCCAGAGGGAACATACTGTGTCAGTAAGTGTAAAGCGGCCCAACCAACCATTGCGGAGACCGCACCATGTGAGAGGCCCAGAATACAGAATACTAGTAAACTAAATTACAGTAGTGGATATGGAGCAGAAAACAACCACTAGGAGTGAAGATAAAAGTTGCGTTAAGTTGCCCAGGCAGTGGATAAGGATCCATCGTGCGTAGTCAGCCATGCCTGTGACTTCCAAAGAGTAAGGTCAACACAGTTGCTCCGGATGTCGTCGTAGATTTAGGTGTAGCGGAAAAATCTGATTTTCATAGTACATTTGAGGTGGGTAAGCCAGAGATTCCACCTCTTCAGAAATCGAGGCATTTGTAAATGGACCTTGGCATACATGAGTTCCATCTCGCATTGGTTGTTAAGAGCTGAGATAATTTCCGGGAATGATGGAAGATTGGGCGTTTTCCAGTTCTTGGCCAGAAGTGATCTAATAGCAAAGAGAGTGTGGGACACAACAGTTTGTGTGGGAATTGGCCAATAATCAATATTCAGACCAAGGAGGAGCATTTGCGGGGATAGCAAGATCGGTGTGGGTAGCATGGAGGATAGAAACGTTGACACATTGTTCCAGAAACTTGTCAATTTGGGGCAGGACCACCACACGTGAAATGCTGATGCAGGTTGATGACATGCTCTCCAGCACATGTTGGGTGTCGAAGGGTAGAATTTTGCCAACTTTTGTGGAGTGAGGTACCAGTCATGGAATATTTTTTGAGTGCCTTCCCAGTGGGTGCAACATCTGGACAGTTTAGATGGGAGACTCAAGGCGTTATACCATTGCTGTGTGGTAAAGGTGTCGTTCAGTCTTTGTTCCCATTTAAGCATAGTGGGTGTTTTGGAGTTGAGGTCTGAGTTGGTGAGTAGTCTGTAAAAGTAAGAGATGCCCTTGGGAAGTGGTCGAGAACCATTGTAGAATTGTAGGGTCTTTTTCATTGTCGGGTTTTTTGACCATATTACTTTTGAAAGTACAGATCGGATTCTAAGGAACTTAAAGAAGTCCTTGTTCGGAATTTGGAATCGTTGTTGGATCTGCTGAAAGGAGAGTAGAATGGAGTTGTGGTATAGGTCTCCGAATGTATGTATCCCTGCTTTAATCCAGTTTTGTAAGGGTATGTCTTGCACAATGTTTTGTAGAGTTTGGAGAGGTAAGTCATGCAATAGGCTATGAGGTATGCCCTTGGATTGCTGTATCATTGCTTGCTATGTTCTGAGGGTAGCATTAGTTGTGGCTAAGTAGGTAGCTGGTCTGTGGCTAGAGATCAGCAATGCACCAAGGCCCAACTTAGGACAGGTCCCTAGAGCAGTTTGCTCTATCTGTAACCACGGGAGTGTGGTGTCTGGGACCCACCAACTCTTGGTTTGTTCAAGAATAATAGCCCTATAGTATGCTATGACATTAGGAGCTCCCATACCTCCAGCTGAGATTGGTTTGCAAAGAGTGGTCTTATTAAGCCTTGAATAATTGCCATTCCATATGAAGGAATTTAGAGTTGCTTGTAGTTTGTTGAGATGGGCTGTAAGGAATGGAACGGGTAGCGTTCGAAAGGTATAGAGCACATGTGGTAACAAGTACATCTTAGTGAGGGCTATTCTCCCAGCCCATGAAGCCTGGACACTGCTCAGGCCTTGTATAGTTTTGTGCAGTTTGGTCAGCAGGCAGGCAAAATTAAAGCTGAGTAGTTGAGACGTCGATGAGATTAGGTGTATTCCTAGATAGGGTAAAGTCGAGTTTGTGGCCCAGGAGAAAGAGGTGAGCCGCGCAACGCCACTTCTAAGGTCTGGGGTGATGTGGACTCCAATCATGGAGGATTTGGAGCAGTTGATTTTATAGAGAGAAGCTTTACTAAAAAGGTCTAACGTATGATGTAATTGTGGCAGCAACCGCATAGGGTCAGTGATGGATACAATGACATCATCGGCGTATAATCCAATTCTGTGTGTGTGATCCCCTGTGGCAATACCAAGGATATGGGGGTGTGGGGGGAGCGGGGCGTGGCCTGACATCAGAGCGAGCAGACGTGTCACGGGAGAGCTCCGCTTGACCGGGACACTATCCAGAGGAATCCTTCCATCCTGCCCAAGGGTGAGAAACACCTTTCCATCCATACTATATTCCTCCTCACTGCCTTTCATTTGAGCCCGAAATCGGGCGGATCGATAACAGGGTCCCGCGCGGCCGAAAATCGAGGCCGCGGCTTTTGCGGCCTACCCACGACGGACCACACGACGAGGCCCATAGAGCCTGGATCGCCCATCCACCCACCCAGCACATCTGACCACCCTCCCTGGGCCCTAACTGGCTTGAAACCATGCCCCCCTAGCCGCTACACACCTTATTCAAAGGGGAAGGCCTAGTGCAGACCCAGGATGGAGGTGTGAGACCCCGCCGCTGCAGGCCGAGGGACAAACACCAGCTACAGAGAGCCTCTCATAGACATCATCATGGGGAAAAAGACAGACACACCGCCTCAAGCCCGCTCCAGGTCGCCCAGAGATAGCGACTCGCAAAGTGGCTACAATATACCGGACATGTTTCGATCCCAACCACGTGAGAACCTGATATCAGGTAGGGCCTCTGCACCGAACACCCGTGCTCCCAGTCCTAACGCTACGGGAGGCAACCCGGGATACGCTCACACAACGAACCCCTGCCCTTCCCAACCGTTAAATTTACAAGATCTCCGTATGGTCGCTGAAGATATCAAAGCCATCCTAGCCACAGCAATTGCGGACCTACGGCATGACCTCCAGGCGGCAACTACACGCATGGACAACATGGAAACTACCACAACCCGCCATAGTGCAGAGCTGCAACAACTCCACTCCCTGTCGCAAGTTCATGACTACCAGATCAGAGACCTCCATCGACGCATCGAAGACCTAGATAACCGGGAGCGAAGGCATAACATTAGGATAAGAGGTATTCCAGAAACAGTGGAACCTACACAAATCACCCGGGCTACTATATCCATCTTTATCGACCTTCTAGGACGCCCGCCCGATACCCCTTTGGAAATTGAACGACTCCACAGGGCCCTACGACCGAGAGGCAGGGACACCGACCCACCCAGGGACGTTATTTGCTGTCTAGTCAACTTCAAAGTAAAGGAAGAGATCCTACGACAGGCAAGGCTACGTCGCACACTCTTATTTCAAGGGGCCGAGATAAAATTATTCCAGGACCTCTCGCCCATAACCCTGAAACACAGGAGAGATCTCCGACCATTACTAGAAGTCCTACGCACCAGAGGGATACAATACAGGTGGAAATTCCCCTTTTGCCTGTTGGCTTCCCACCAAGGACGCTCTGCCTATCTCAGGGTCCCAGAGGAACTTCCTGCCTTCTGTGATGCTCTAGATATCCCTCGAGTAGCCGTTCCAGACTGGTACAGTGATCTGCGCAATGGAAACCTGCCCAGCACCACATCTATGGACACCATTCCGGAGAGAGACGACTACCAACTACGCAGAAGAAGATCCTTGTCTCCCAGAGCTCACGGCCCACCAAGGGGCAGGAACGCAACCCACATAAGCCCTACAGCCTCGCCAGTACATTGGCGACCACGTCAAGATAACTGAGGGTCCCTTCCTCACCAGCCCCAAGACATCTCTTCTAGCCCGATGATACCAAGAACTGTCGCTCTCCTACTCGCTTATCTCAAAGAGAGCAACTTCTATCCGACTATGAACACTCTTTGACAACTGAACGATCCTATCTCCCCTTCAAACTCTGCCTCTAATGGGAACCCTCTCAAAAGAAGCTTGAAGATTTGCCTCACGCAAGACATAGACCTTGGGAGGTCTCTCCCCTTTTTTCTCTTCTTTTTTGCCCTTTGCCCTTCCCATGCCCTACCTTGAGGAACACCATGGGGGAACCCCAAGTCCTGATTCACCGCCTACAAGATCTGGGAACCTACTCAGAACTCATCCCCCCACTCACCTGCCCCATGACCCCAGGGAAGCCTCATAAGACCAAAATCTGGACCACCGAATAGACCCTCCACCCCCGAGGGGGAAGCAGAGGCATCATATAAGCCTCCTCTGCAAAGAACGCTCTCCTGTTAAATTAGTACCCCCCATTGTTTACCTGACTCAACAGCCTTAAAACCGTCCCTTCAGCCCCCCCTATCATCCTTACCTTCAGATAAGGAACTCTAGGTGGCGAAAGTCTACCCAGAACTGGAGGTTTGATTGGTTAAACATCTTATTTAATGCTTAATGTCTCTCATCTCTCTTGCTGGATGCCCTCCTTCTCCTCTCTCCCCCCTATGTTGCTTTTCTTCGCTTTGATCTCTTTTCTCACTGATTGGGGTGGACGCCCCCCCGGAACCCCCGAGGCCTGGAGAATCTATTGAAACAAAAACGAGAATGGTGTGCTGATTCCATCCCCATTAGAGGAACTACCTATGCACCTACGGGCTCAAAACCTCCTCTGATCCATATACAATGATCTGCCTGATTAACTACACAACACAATACTGGATCTTGGGAACTACCTTCGGGGGCAGGCGAACTCCCCATCAGATGTTAAGAAGTAATATTCGGTAAATCAAGGTAACCTGACCATATCTTTCCAGTGTTCAATTAGATTCCTCTGTTCATAGTTAGGAGGGGCAACTGCCCACCGGGACCTAGATCCCGGGGGGCAATTGAGCCCACAGTGTAGGAACACATATTACTAGGTTTCCGACATACAGACATTTCTCTGTGTTACTCGTTTAGATGTTAAATGTACATTGTTATGCAATGTAAACTTGCTTGTCAGTCTGACTCGCTGGTGCACCTGGCCCACGGATATAGAAGTACCAAACTCTACTAAATTAATCCCATACCCCATGCCCCACTACCCGCCCCACTCCTGTGGTTGAGACAATTACATCCTAACCAATCCAGAAACGTGAAAACAAAGAAAGAGGATAGCGCCTGGGACTTTATAGGTACCATAAAATCAATCCTTCACAGGAACCAATAGTTATAAAATTTATATTTTTATTTGAATTTGTTTAAAAATCTGAGTATCTAATCCAAAAATATTCAAAAGAAAACAGAACATCAATATATAAAAGCACATATTTCGCCTACTTTGTCCCCTTGAATTCCCTCATAGAAAGTGGGTCCTAGTGTGCCAAGAACTATACCTATACAGATATACAAAATGGTATCCTGTCTCACAGTGGCTTTGGGGGAGCCACTGTGAGACAGGATACCATTTTGTATATCTGTATAGGTATAGTTCTTGGCACACTAGGACCCACTTTCTATGAGGGAATTCAAGGGGACAAAGTAGGCGAAATATGTGCTTTTATATATTGATGTTCTGTTTTCTTTTGAATATTTTTGGATTAGATACTCAGATTTTTAAACAAATTCAAATAAAAATATAAATTTTATAACTATTGGTTCCTGTGAAGGATTGATTTTATGGTACCTATAAAGTCCCAGGCGCTATCCTCTTTCTTTGTTTTCACCATGAATTAGGGACGCGGTACCTTAACAATTCATAATTATAGGTCCCTGGCAGCCATCCAGGTGGACCCGAACTAGTTTTCCATATCAATCCAGAAACGTACCCAGGAGATATCTGAAACGATAAAATACCCCTATCTGAAATCACGTGTGCCAGGCTCCACCGAGTCGGACAAACATTTTTGTTTTGTTCTGTTCCTAATGTTCCCCCACTCTGAAGACAATATACCAAGGCAAACGACCTTCCCTGTAGGCAGACTATTCATAAGCCCTAGTCCTACCCTACACACCTGAGCTTTACTGTCAACCCCACAATACTAACCGACTATACTATAGCGACCCCTCAGCAAGATAAATACCAGACCCCCCAGACAGCTAAAATGAAATACATCATATCAAACGACCCATGACCAAAAATACCTCTCCGCAATGTCCCTAGCATGCTAAGTTAAGCCTCTCCCCCTATATTCAGCCCAACAATACTCAATAAACTAAGATACACAACCTACTTGTGTTTGTCCCTCGGTGAAGCGGAATCCAGTGCTCCTCTCATAACCGCCAACCGACCTCAGACACCCCTCCACACAGCATTTACCCTCACCCCTATAGCAGGGATAGGAGGGCAAGCTGAACCCCCTCCAGACGTCAACACCATTTTGATAGCAGAGCTGACTACACGGCCTACTACTGGTAAACACTCCCCCACTACACTCCCCATACCAACTTCCCACTTTCCACCTCCTCTCTTCACCCCATACTCTTCTTTTCTTCCTCCTTCGTGCGGGGTTCCGTGGGTCTCCGCCGGGCGGGCCCCCCGTGGACTCAGGCCATTGACAAGATAAAAGACCCCTATCTCACTACTCTAGACTGCAAACCCCTCTAGCCCGCTCACACACGCCCCTTCTAGATTCAGCGAATCACTCCAGCTGACGCAAATCACAGGCAACAATGACTACGTCAAATCACCCATCTACCCAAACCCCTTTAAAGATAATTTCCCTCAACGTCAAGGGTCTGAACATCCCAGAGAAACAAAGCAAGGTCCTTGACTTAATGCGCAAGCTTAAAGCGGATGTCGTCTTCCTCCAGGAGACCCACTTCAAGACGGACCGCATCTCAAAAATAACGAACAGATTGTTCCCAACTGCTTTCCATTCCACCAATGCTCAAGCTAAGACCAAAGGGGTCACCATCCTCATCTCTAAAAATACCCCTTGGCACTTCATAGACTCTCCCCTAGACACGGAAGGAAGATATATCCTAATTAAAGGCCGCATAGGCACTACCCCCATCACCCTTGCAAACATCTACAGCCCCAATAAATCCCAAGTCAGTTTTTTCAGGAAAGTCACCCAGACGCTGACTGCATTTCAGACCGGACTAACAATTTTTGGGGGGACTTCAATGTAGCTCTTTACCCCCTTCTCAACACGTCCTCCAACACTTCCTATCTTCCATTTTGAGCGTTACGCCAAATAAAGATCCAGCTCAAGGATCTCCTACTCCACGACGCATGGCGTACGTTGTACCCCACCACAAAGGATTACACTTATTTCTCCGTGCCCCATAACCGATATTCTAGGATTGACTATCTGTTTTTGTCACAAAAAGACCTCCCTCTCCTCACACACGCATCCATCGAACCGATGACCATTTCGGATCATCATCCGATTACCATCACCCTGTCTCTCCCTGAAGAACGCTCGTTCACAAAAATTTGGCGACTCGATTTGTCTCTTTTAGTGACGGATCCAGACAAACAACACATCCAAGACAGTATCATAGGATACTTCCGAGAGAATAACACCCCAGAAGTTCACCCCCTCACTCAGTGGGAGGCCCATAAAAGTGTGATTAGGGGCCGCTTCCTAGCTCTTCAGGTCACTTGCAAAAAAGAAAAGCAAAAAATCACAGAAGATCTCAATTCAATCCCAACCTCC
>BLSH010203491.1:402748-413045 GCA_018402905.1 Glandirana rugosa
TTACACGATGTTCTCAAAAGGCTATGGGTACACAACCTTCACAGCACACTACCTCCTCCCAAACACGACTCACTCAGCACAAACCCTCCTCCATCACACGACACTTCCAACACATGGGTATCGGAAAACTCTTGTAGCACATTTACTCAATGCGGGCAAAATGTGCATCCCCACCCGATGGAGATCTTCATCCCCCCCAACATTTCACGAATGGCTCTCCCGTGTCAACCGCATAGCAGACATGGAAGAGCTAATACAGATTGCTAAAGACTCTCCCTCCAAATTTTCCCACACATGGGCATGCTGGACACACTTTAAAACTACGGAAGAATACACTTCCTTGACAACCACTCGATAGACCACTCCCTAACAACCAATTCGAGACCCCGGCCAGGACCCCTGGGGGCCCGACGGTGGAGACCTGAGGGACCTAGACGGAACACACTGCCTACTTAACCCTCCCTCCCACCCTTTCTCCCCCCTTCCCTGATCTTCCTCTATTTCCATCTATCCTCCCCCCCCCCCCCATTTTTCTTTTCCCCCACCTTCTGCACCTTCTCCGGCAACGACTGACCACCATAAATCACTGTATACACTCACATACAAATTGAGACCCTGCTTTAACATCCACACACAACATTATCATATCACCCACAGCCCTCCTACAGATCAGATGACATAGCACCCTTAGGCTGCCCCTCACCCCCCTGAATGAAGCACGGACTGCTCCGAAAAAGACCCCGACCAAAATAGAACATAAGCGCCAACCCCCTCCACGAAATTCAAGGGCTCAAGTCCCATCCCTCTATAGAAATAACACGGAGCGAAAAGCCACACCTACCCACAGCCTTATGGTACTACAGACGACTAGTTTGCTAAGATTAGACGGAAATCGGGTACGGTAGACAATCCGTAGAGGCCACTGGACAACGGTAGTATTTTCAAGTAAGCGTAACCTTTCGAGCATGGTACTGTTATAATTAAAGCATGTTTTAATGGATCCCATTTTGTATGTAACATACTCTTGACTTATGTTTCCCGAGTATATTGTACTGACTTTATACTTTCAATAAAAATTTTTCTAAAGGAAAAAAAAAAAAAAAAGCATATGGGGATTAGCCCTGATAGAATGTGCCAGTGGTTCCATGACAAGCGTGAATATGAGTGGTGATAGGGGGCAGCCTTGACGGGTGTCATTAGATATGGGGAAAGAGTCTGACAATAAAGTCACTTCTCTGGCGCTGGGTGAGGTGTATAGCACCATGATAGCCTCAAGAAGCCTACCAGAAAATCCAAACTTAAGTAGAACAGCTTTAAGAAATTGCCAGTCAGCCCTGTCAAATGCCTTCTCTGCATCCAGGGAGATGAACAGAGAAGGCATTTTATGGTGTTCAGCCCACATGGAGTTCCATCAGATGCTTGTCTACCGTTAATAAAGCCCACTTGATCAGGATGGACTAGCTGTGGGATGATTGTAGATAAGTGAGTGGCTAGAAGCTTGGCATACATTTTGGTGTCTGAATTTAGCAAGGATATGGGTCTGTAGTTGGCCGAATCATAGTGTGTCTTGCCTGGTTTAGGGATGGTAGTGATAAAAGCCTCAAGAGCTTCAGACGGGATTGTGCCCGTGGTGAATGTGAAGTTGAGTGATTGCAGAAGGTAGGGAGTGAGTATGTCTGAGAACTGCTTATAGTACTCATTACTAAAACTGTCGGGCCCCGGAGCTTTGTGAAGGGGTAGAGAAGCAACGGTGTGGTTCAATTCAGCAAGGGTGAATGGACTAGAGAGCGAGTTCAGCTGTTCCTGAGTTAAGGAGGGTAGGGCCAGATCATCCAAAAATCTGGAGATGTCGGGTGGTGTAGGAGGCGTCGTCTCAGTCTCATTGGCTAGGTTGTAAAGAGTAGTGTAGAATTGACTAAATCTGTCCGCTATATCTTTAGGGTTGGTAAGTTTACTCTTGGTGAGGAAGTCAAATATGGAATTCTAGAGTGAAGTAAGTGTCTCTTGAGTTGTTTTGCCAAGCATGCACCCGGCTTGTTGTGATGGGCATAAAAATTTAGCTTCAGCTTCTTCAGTGCAAAATCAAAGTTTGAATGTAAATGGCCGCTCAGATTCTTTCTAGCGTTATTCAAGTCTTCCTCTAACTTGGGTGAGGGTTGTGTTTTATGAGCTGATTCAAGAGATCGTATTTGATCAAGCAATTTGGTAGTGGTCGCACTGCGAGCCATTCTCTCCTGGGCCCCCAACTTAAGGAGAAGACCCCTTATGTAAGCTTTATGGGCATTCCAACAAACATTTGGATTTGATACTGAATCAAAGTTCACGCGGAAAAAGTCTCTAAGTTCGGATTCGACCTGCTTCTGGAGCACTGGTTTAGTAATCAGGGAGGTGTTCAATCTCCACATTTTTCCCATGTGTTTGAAGTTGGTTGGAAAAATTTGAAGTGAAATTGGTGCGTGGTCTGACCACGTAATGTGACCAATAGTGGCCGTCTGAATTGTTTGTAGTGTATTTTTGTCTACTAGAAACAGGTCTATCCTAGAATAGGACTTTTGGATGTGCGAAAAATAGGTGTAGTCTCTTTCGCTGTCATGGAGGCACCGCCACGGGTCAAAAAGTTCCTCCGAGTGGAGAAGGTTAGGGAGAGCTGAGGATTGTTTTCTGGTGGGGTTGGAGGAATCAAGAGTGGGATCTACAATCTGATTAAAGTCCCCACATATGATAAGGGGGAATTGACGAAAAGGCTGAAGTTTGGTCATTATGGTCTTATAGCATTGGGCTTGATGTGTGTTAGGTGCGTATACATTATCCACAGTCATGATACGATTGTTATAGGAAGCGTGAAGTATAATGAATCTGCCCTGGGTGTCCAATTCAGAGTGGATTAATTGAAACGCTACAGTAGAGCGTATTGCTATAAGGACCCCAGCTTTCTTTTTGGTGGAGTTGGCATAGAAGCAGTGTGGGTATTGCTTATGAGAACATGTGGGAGGTTTAAGAGAAGAAAAGTGTGTTTCTTGAGCACACATAATATCTGCTTTTAAGTGTAATGCTTCTTTCCATAGAAGGTGGCGTTTGAAAGGGGAATGTAAGCCTTTCACATTAAGTGAGGATATGTTAATTGCCATTTTGGGAAGTGTCGTCTCTGGATTCAAAGGTAGCAAAAGTGGAGCGTAAAAGAAGACACCCTCCTAATCTCACACCAAAAGTCACGGCATGATGAGCACAGCACTGGGGTGTTAACCAGTGCACTAGTAAACTGTGAACAGAAAATAAAAAAGGAAAAATCAACAACACAACAATATGAAAATTATTGCAACAGTTTGAAACAAGAAATGTAGGTAGGCTGTGGCTACCTTGTACCTGTATGAAAGGATATAACTCGGCTTCGGAGTACAAAAGAGAAATATCTGAGGGTGCTTAGCACTCTGTACCAGAACAGGGGGACTTGTAGACTATGGTGAATAAAACAACTATAACAAACCATAGCATACTCATCTGGGACAAGTGAAGATAGCAGGTATCTTGATATAGAGCATGGCAGGGCCTGGCTAGGTCCATACGTAGGTAGACTTCAGTAACGCTGTTGAGCATGTGGTGGGAGCTGTTTGGAGTTGTCACTGTATGAGTCTCGAGGTCTTTGTGAACGATGATCAGACGGCGGTGGAGGGGGAGGTGTAGAGATGATTCTCCAATTTAGCAATCGTTTAATGCCTTCCTTAGGCGTTAAAATATTGGTCGTTTGGGATTGAAATGTCACAATAAGTTTCGTGGGGAAGCCCCATTTATATGGAATGTTGCGGTCTCTGAGGATGGTGGTAACTTGAGTGAATTCTCTTCTCTTTTTTGCTGTAGCCGCCAATATATCTGTATACAAGGAGATGCTGGAGTATGGATCTGGTAGTGTTTTGGTCATTCGGGCTGCTGACATAATCTTCTCCTTTACATGAAAAAAGTGGATACGTGCCAGTACGTCTCTTGGTATAGAATCTGGCAAGTAATTCGGTTTTGCCATTCTATATGCCCGGTCTATAGTTAGATGCAACTGAGATAATTGGGGGATGAGTTTGAGGAACATCTGCTGGATGTAGTGTGGCTTGTTTTTCAAGTGTATCTGTGCGTTCCTCTATTTGATCCACTCTTGTATGAAGCGAAGATAGTGATGATCGTAGTTTAATTCTCATATCTTTTTGGAACGAGAGTAGCATCAGTTTTAGTGTTTGTTCAGAGGGTGGTTGATCCGTGGCAGGGTGTGCAGCTAAAGATTCTTGAGGCCCCTCAGGATCAGTTACCTTTCCCCAATGCTGTTTTTTATATGGTTTTAGATGGAGATTGAGCTGGGGATTGGTTGGATGGTTGTGTCAAAATCATACACGGTAGACCGCAGCAGGGGCCCCTATGATGGGAGGTCTGCGTTGAAGGTCTTGGACGGTTGAATGTGGGCACTGGGTGCCTGCTGGTGTTAGTGAGGTTAAGCTGTGAAGCGCTAGGTTACCTCCGTGTAGCGTTATGTCTTCAGTTATTCAATCAGTGCTGTCTTAGGTGTATCATTGTACGCCTGTCATCTACAGGGTGAGGGTTCAGTTGCAATTTCAGGATGGGTCAGCGCCCTCGATGCCAGCACCGGGATGGTAGTCTATAGAGGGCCGCTAGAAGGTGTTTGCTGCGGCATCTGGGTGATGTGGATATAGTATGAACTATATGTTGCTTCACTTACCTGCGATAGCAGGTAGACGGCGGGCCTTAGGTCCGTCGCTAGGTCGCAAGATGGCGGCTGATCGCGTCTGAGGTAGAGCCCCCCGGCGGCACCACGTCACTGCTGAAGCCCCTGAGGGGGTGGTAGAGCGAGTCAGGCCGCCAGTTCCAGGTTGCAAGTTTCCGTTCAGTCCGCTCGGTACTGTCCGTTGGTCCGCGGATAGGCCGCAATATGGCCGCCAGTCCGGCGCTGTCTCGTCTTCTATGTGTCCCCGAGCGGATCGTCAGCTACCGCAAGCGGCTCGACAGCCGCGGCCGGGCAAGGTGGATCTGCCGAAGCTGGCAGACAGGGCACCCGGAGGGTCCGTCCGGATCTCGCTACTAGGCCTCAAGATGGCGGTCAGGGATGTGAGGGAGCCCGCAAGGCTTGGTGTACAGCCCTGTCTGGCCGCAGAGCAGAGCCAAATCAGGCTGAACAGCGATGATGATGTTCAGTGAGTCGGGGCTGGGTAGTTAGGTGTCTCACCCTTCGAGCTGTGAGGAGGATGGAGGCTGGTTGTTTCATGGGGATGTGGTATTCCCGCCGGGCCACTTTCACCGCTGTTAATCCTGTGTCCTTAGCTGCAGCTGAGATGCTCCGTAGCTGAGTTCTTTTATGGCCTGAGGTGTTGCAACCCCCCTGAGTCGGTATTAAGGGGGGATTTGTAGCATTAATCTACTTTTAAAGTTGCTGGATGTCCCAGGCTGAGCAGAGCTGTGAGATTAGGCGGCCATCACAGTCCGCAGCCAGCCACGCCCCATCCTTTCATTTTTTTACAGCAAGGCCAATTCTTGCTTTGATCAAGAGTACCTCAATAGGGTTACAGTGTGAAGGCATCACCGGCACTCAAAGACCAATTTTTCCAAACCCCTTACTTCTATTAAGTCTGTGGAAGAGACACCATAATTTATCCAAAAAATCTCTACTCTTGTTCCCAGTGCACTACATTGTGGCTTCATCATACAGACTGGCTCCCCAAGCTGTTGCTTACCAAATAAAGAAAACTTGCAGGGAAAATGTTATTTTTTTGGCTTCATAAATGCAATTATTGCTGCAGCAGCTTCTATACACAGTACAGATGTTCCACTTTACAGGTAGACTAAGGGGACACCTCAGGCACTATATTGAAAGGATTTTTTCATTTTTATGCTTTCACTTTAAGCATCAATAAATCACTGCTCATTTAAAAATGAAATTTTTACAAACTTTTCTTCATTGTATGCCCAATTACTTGCATATAAACCTTCAAAATGGGTGCTTTTGATTTTTCATGTTCGGGTCCCATAGTCTTCAATAGGGATCTTTATTCGGTTCCCAACTTTTGCGATGTTAGAAAGTTCTGGTGCGAACCGAACGGAGTAGTTTGGCCAATCCCTAATGATGATTATGAGATACAATCGATCATTGATTCCCATATGTTCTGTGGGCGCATACAGGACTTAAGAAAAAAAAATCATGAAGGGTGAACTGGAACAACAGGGAAGGATAAAATAAGAAAAACATAATTCAATGGATGAATCCCAAAAGGTTTATTAAAACACAATCCACAGAATTGATGAATATAAATATCAAAAGCACAATAGATAAAAACTTAATGGTAAAAATATGTGGGCAAATGACACTCCAGGGATAAAAGGGAGCCAGCCCGCCGGGATAGATGTAATGAGCGGACGCTCAGAATAGCCTGAAGTGCCCGGGAAGCCAGCCTGCCTCTCTAGTTCTGGGTCTCAATCGTCCGGATGATATGACACATCACATGGGAGCCAGGAGAGCCAATCCCAGGGTCAGGAAAATGAGTGATCAGTCTATCAGAGAGTGTGAGCACATAGGGGACACACCTGTAGCACAAGGGGCAGTTAGAGAAGCTGTATCCTGAACACAGCGGCGGCTACATGTTTTGGGATAATGCCCTTCCTCAGGTCACGTGTGTTTCCAGCTGAAGAGGAGGAGCCAGGAGGTGGAATGAACAGCCATCCACATTTGATTGGATAACCGCTTGAAACATATGCACTGCAATAAAGGGCATAAATGCATATCTACAGTTGTGCTCATGAGTTTACATACCCTGGCAGAATTTATGATTTCTTGGCCATTTTTCAAAGAATATGAATAACACAACATTTCTTTCACTCGTGGTTAGTGTTTGGCTGAAACTATTTATTATCAATCAACTGTGTTTACTCTTTTTAAATCATAATGACAACATAACCTACCCAAATTAGCCTGATCAAAAGTTTACATACCCCAGTTCTTAATACTGTGCATTACCCCCTTTAACATTGATGACAGCTTGAAGTCTTTTGTGGTATTTGTGGATGAGGCTCTTTATCTTCTCAGATAGCACAACTGCCCATTCCTCTTGGCAAAAAGCCTCCAGTTCCTGGAAATTCTTGGGCTGTCTTGCATGAACTGCACGTTTGAGATCTCCTCAGAGTGGCTCAATGATATTGAGGTCAGGAGACTGAGATGGTCACTCCAGAACCTTCACTTTATTCTGCTGTAGCCAATGACGGGTTGACTTGGCCTTGTGTTTTGGATCATTGTCATGTTGAAATGTCCATGTACGTCCCATGTGCAGCTTCCTGGCTGATGAATGCAAATGTTCCACCCGTATTGTTTGATAACATACTGTCTTCATCTTGCCATCAATTTTGACCAAATTTCCTGTGCCTTTGTAGCTTGTAGCTGTGCCTTTGTAGCTTGCACATCCCCAAAACATCAGTGATCCACTTTCGTGTTTCAATGTAGGAATGGCGTACCTTTCATCATAGGCTTGTTAGCTCCTCTCCAAATGTAGCGTTTATGGTTGTGGCCAAAAAGCTCAATTTTGGTCTCATCACTCCAAATGACTTTGTGCCAGAAGGTTTGAGGCTTGTCTCTGTGCTGTTTGGCGTATTGTAAGCGGGATACTTTGTGACATTTGCGTAGTAATGGCTTTCTTCTGGCGAATCGACCATGCAGCCCATCTTTATTCAAGTGCCTCCTTATTGTGCCTCTTGAAACATCACATGGTTTCAGAGAGTCCTGTATTTCACCTGAAGTTATTTGTGGGATTTTCTTTGCATCCCGAACAATTTTCCTGGCAGTTGTGGCTGAAATTTCTGTTGGTCTACCTGACCGTGGTTTGGTTTCAACAGAACCCCTCATTTTTCTTGATTAGCATTTGAACACTGCTGATTGGCATTCTCAATTCCTTGGATATATTTTTATATCCCTTTCCTGTTTTATACAGTTCAACTATCCTTTGACAATTATTTTGCTTTCCCTATTAATCAGAATCCAGAAATGTCAGTGTAGCACTGGATGAAAGATGCAAAGGTCTGTCAGGAGTCCAGAAACTCATTGAACTTTTATACACACACACTAATTACAAGCAAACAGATCACAGGTGCGGATGGTTATCAGGCCAAAATCACCAGGGTATGTAAAGTTTTGATCAGGGTCATTTGGGTAGTTTCTATTGTCATTATGATTTAAAAAAGAGTAAACAGTTGGTTGATAATAAATGGCTTCAGCCAAACACTAACCATGAGTGAACAATATTTTTGTTATTCATATTCTCTGAAAAATGGCCAAGAAATCATAAATTCTGCCAGGGTATGTAAACTTATGAGCACAACTGTGTGTGTGTGTGTGTGTATATATATATATATATATCTCTCTATAACGTATATTACGTGCCAGAAGTAGGTAATAAAAGAACAATGATAAACAATGAATATCAAAATATATCAAATATGACACAACGGAGGTACCCAGGTAAAGAGGGAAGGACACAAACTCCAAGGGGTCAAGCAGCAAGCCAGGTTGTACCAGATGAACTCACAAACCCTAAATGGAAAAGGGGGGGGTTAAAAAGGGGGAGGGGCTTAGGTATTAATAATGGTGTGGGTATCCAGCTCCTCGTTTAAACCATGGGGAGATAGAGAATGGAACTTATGTATCCACATAGTTTCTCTTTTACAGAGTAGAGAAAATCTTTCTTTATCTATTTGTGAACCTTTAGGAATGTGTTCAATAGCCCAGTGGTTCTCAACCCTGTCCTCAAGTACCCCCGACAGGCCATGTTTTGGGAATTTCTCTTAGATAAAATTGCTGTCCAAAATACCAAGCCATTGACTCTGATTTAAAGCACCTGTGCAAGATAAAGGAAAACCTGAAAACATGGCCTGTTGGGGGTACTTGAGGACAGGGTTGAGAACCACTGCAATAGCCAACACTGTAAGCAACTTAAAGTTCTTCCCATGGTGACGGGCAAAGCGTTGAGGCGCATTATGCTGGTCCTGGCCTTTGGAAATAGCTCTTCGATGTTCGCCCACCCTTGCACGCAGTGCACGTATAGTCCTGCCCGTGTAAAGTAGTCTGCAAGGGCAGGTAAGGATGTAAACTACGAACTGGGTAGAACAAGTGATGAACTGTCGGATCTGATAGGATTTGCCTGAACTGTCAGTAACCAGGGGTTCACAATAGGGAATGGTCTGACAAGTTAGACAATCCCTTTTCCTACATTGGAAGAGTCCAACTCTATTATCAAAGAAGCCCCTAATGTCAGTAGGTTTATCAGCATGAGGTCTTGAGATGCTGGAGGCAATCATATTCTTAAATGTCCGTGCTCTTTTGAAAACCACCCTGGGTGCCTCCGGGAGAAGAGGTCCCAAGATAGGGTCGGACTGAAGAATATGCCAATGTTTATTTAAAATCCAGGTAATATTTCTTTTACAAAGTAGTTTATTAATAGAAACCAATGTAACAAACAGGAAAGCTGTTTTTACAGATTTTGAAAATTACAACAATACAGACCATTATATTATTGCATATGTAATTGACAGGGAATAGTTAGCTTGAACCAGGAGAAAAAAAAGGAAAAATATATATATAAAAAAAAGGGAAGTATATAGGGAACATTGTTGTGATCCCGATGATGTGAGACCTGTCAGCTCATTAACTAAGATATCGCCCAGTCCGGGTCATCCCCGGCATGTGGGACCCGTCTAGGTTCCGGTCACCCGCAACCCAGCCGGGTTGAGAAAGGCCTATTACATTGGTGAGATAAAAATAGGAAAATGGAGAAAGAGGGAGAGACATAGAGGAAAAAGGAAAAGAAAAATTAGTAAAAGGAGAGAGCAGAGTAAAGAGAAAAGAGGGGAAAAAGAGAGAGAAGTGGGAGAGTGAGTCCACCCATGGGGCGCGGTCCTGGCAGAGCCCTAAAGATGCAACAAGGAGATGTCAAATCTCGAAGGGAAGGCCTGGGAGATCCATGGCTGCCAGACCCGGAGGAATTTATCGTGCGAGTCTAAAAGTACCGCTGTCAACTTCTCATTTACCATGATGTCACTCATGCGGTTCTTGACAGCTTCGAAGCTGAGTAAGGGGGTCCTCCAAGCCTTCGCAATAGTCAGTTTGGTTGCGGTGAAGAGATGCTGGGCTAGCTGTCTCTCCGGACGTAGCAGTTCAGAAATTGGTTTATGTAGCAGAGCCTCATAGGGGTCTTTCTTTAAATTTACATGAAATAGGTTGCGAAGTAGAGCATAGACCCTGATCCACAATCTGCGCACCCTCGGA
>BLSH010203491.1:418551-434017 GCA_018402905.1 Glandirana rugosa
GTTGTGACTTGGAACCCCATGTGGTGACTATTGGAATCGGGTAAGTCTCATTCTTGGTAATTGGTGATGAGAGACTTAAACCAGAAAAAAAAAACATTATACTCTTAACTTTATAAGTGCTTTTTCTACCTTTTTCTAATTTTTTCTTTTTTTTATATAATACTGAGAAATGTAATTGTGCTTCTTGCTATGGGTTTAGGCAAAAGCTCTAAATGACAGGATGCTTAGATTCTGTCTCTGGAACACCGTTCCAGTCTTAGCTATCAACAACCCAGCTAATGCAAGATCTGTTTTCGCATCAAAAATAACTCTTGCTTGTGCAGTTGCCTGTACCATGTTACCTTTTGTGATAAATAAAGGAATTACAAAAAAAAAAGACCAAATTCAGAGAGTAGTGGTTAATGGTTCTTACTCTGAATGGGCTAAGGTTATCAGTGGTGTACCCCAAGGTTCAGTGTTGGGACCTTTTCAATATATTCATAAATGATATAGGGTCTGGGATTAAAAGTACCATTTCAGTGTTTGCAGATGACATCAAGCTATGCAGTGAAATAACGTCCTTACAGGATGTCTCCAACTTACAAGCAGACCACAATGCACTGTCTAATTGGGCGACCATGTGGCAAATGAGGTTTAATATTGATAAATGTAAAGTTATGCATTTGGGGGCTAAGAATATGCATGCATCGTACATACTAGGGGGAGTACAACTGGGGGAATCCATATTGGAGAAGAATCTGGGGGTTTTGGTAGATCATAAGCTTAATAATGGCATGCAATGCCAAGCTGCGGTTTCCAAAGTATGCAAAATCCTTTCTTGTATTAAGAGAGGTATGGACTCCACAGATAGAGATATTATTTTGCCCCTGTACAAATCATTAGTAAGACCTCATCTGGAATATGCAGTTCAGTTTTGGGCACCAGTTCTCAAAAAGGATATCGGGGAACTGGAGAAAGTGCAGAGAAGGGCAACCAAACTGATAAGAGGCATGGAGGAGCTCAGCTATGAGGAAAGATTAGAGGAACTGAATTTATTCTCTCTTGAGAAGAGGAGATTAAGGGGGGATAGGATCCACATTTATAAATACATAAGAGGTCCATATAGTTGAGTTATTTACTTTAAGGTCATCACAAAGGGGGCACTCTTTACGTCTAGAGGAAAAAGATTTCATCTCCAAATACGGAAAGGTTTCTTCACAGTTAAAGCTTTGAAAATGTGGAACAGACTCCCTCCAGAGGTGGTGTTGGTCAGCACGGTAGATTGCTTTAACCACTTCACCCCGGAAGGATTACCCACTGTAGGACCAGAGCACATTTTGCGATTCAGCACTGTGTCGCTTTAACTGGCAATTGCCTGGTCGTGCGACATTGTACCCAAACTAAATTTGCGTCCTCTTTTTCCCACAAATAAAGCTTTCTTTTGGTGGTATTTGGTCACCTCTGCGTCATTTCTGATCGACGCTATACACAAAAAAATAGCGTAAATTTTGCAAAGAAATATTTCTTACTTTTTTGATAAAATACAAATATAAAAAAAATATAAAAAAACAAATGTATTCATCGGGTTTTGGCCGATTTATATTCTTTCTCATGTTTTTGGTGAAAAGAAAATCGTAATCGGTGTTTATTGATTGGTTTGTGCAAAAGTTGCCGCGTTTACAAACCATGAGAATTAGTTTCTGGCGTTTTCACATTTTTTTCTTTTTACTAGTAATGGCGGCAATCTGCAATTTTTATCGGGGCCTTGATATTGGGGCGGACATGTCAGACATTTTTGACACTTTTTTGGGACCAATGACATTTATATAGCGATCAGAAATGTAAATGTCCACTGAATACTATATAAATGTCATTGTCAGTGAAGGGGTTAACCTGCAGGGGGAGATCTAGGGGTTAACTGTGTTCCCTAGGCGTGTTCTAACTGTGAGGGGGCTGGGCTGTCAGGGGCATAAGAGATCTAACTGATCCCCGTGACAGGGATAAGTAGATCTCTTACATGCCGCCTGACAGAATGGGAAACCGCCGTGTTTACATCAGCGGTTCCCTGTTCTTTCCTTCTGGCAGGTCATCGCGGCTCGCCCACTAAGTGTGCACGCGCAGATCACCGCTTATATACGGTGATTCGCGAGACAGCGCCACATTTCCGCAGTAAATATGCAGTTGCCAGTCGGAAACTGGTTAAAAAAGGCCTGGATTCTTCCCTTAATGTAAATAATATAACTGGGTACTAACATTTTTAGGTAAAGATGATCCAGGCTGAATCTGATTGCCTCTCGGGGGATCAGGAAGGATTTTTTTTTCCCCCCGCTATAGCAAATTGGGTCATGCTTTGCTGTTTTCTTTTTGCCTTCCTCTGGATCAACTGTGGGTGAAGGATTGTATATGGGATTGTATGGTTATATATAATCTTTCTATATTTTTTTGTTTGGGTTGAACTAGATGGACTTGTGTCTTTTTTCAACCTGACTATGTAACATGACTGAGAGGCCTCTTGGAGGAGGTCCTCGGGATATCCCTTATCCAAAATTTTTTTAGTCATGGTCTGACAATGAAGAGACCTGGCAAAACACTTCTTGGAACATCATCAGGGTAAAACCAAGGGCCTATGGTAAAAGTTTTTTAAGCCCTGAAATTATCTGCTCGCAGGGGAGATTTCAATAATGTCCTGCAACATGAAAAGAGTGAATATTTAAACTAGGGACCCTCGAGCCCAAAGGACTAAATAAGGAACTTAACCTCCAGGTGTTTCTAAACCCTTAATATCTAAACCCTTAATAGCAAAATACCCTGTAGAGGGTATAACACCTGTTTCCCTTTAAGTATATACCTACATCCACACCTCTTGAGGTCCCCTCTATCTGGTCGATTCAGTTTAGCCCTGCTTTGTTCTTTATAATCTGTTATAATTCTCTTCCTCCAACTATGTGTTTTTGAATTGTACTGTACGTTTTCAGTATGCTTTGTTCCACTTCCTATGTACCAAAAAAATGTAAATGACTGATATAATGCAATTTGTAGCCAAACACTGCAATTACATGTTCTAAGCCAGTTTCTCAAGGCCATATCCTTTTTTGTCAACAAGGTGGCAAAATAGAATTTGCCTTCGGCTGAATCTCGTTTCAGAACCCAAGGAGTTAACCTACTAATCATATGGACAGGGTGTGCCCCATTGAGAATGTGCTCCTACCAGTGAGGTCCTGATACCAGATAAAAGTCTTGGACTGTGAGGGGCACTCAGCGCTGTAGAAGTTCACATATGCGGTGCATGAAACACGTACGTGGCCCCCCACCACCTACCCTGCCAACCATCATGCCCCTTCCACGCATTTGAAGAATCCATGGATGTCGCCACATGTGAAAGCTTGACACCTGCCGGCCTCCCAGGCTGCAAGATTGGCCAACTTCATCCCCCAAGTGAGCTCCCCAGCACTGCAGGTCTGCACTGGCACCCGGCCCCTCTGAGTGTGCCCCTCACCTTGCTTAGCTCCATCCTACTCCCATCCCACTGCATTCACCTGCAGCAAGGAACTTAAACATCGATCAGGAGAGCCTGGAGCCCCAGGATAGCCTCTAAAGACTCGGGGCTATCATCCATGCAGCGAGGAAGCACATGCCTGCTGGGACACCCCTGAAGCAGTTGATGAGCCTTCTCTCCACAGAGACCTGACACACACTGCCCTCAATCACCAGGGAGACTGGACCAGCTCCCACCACAGCCACCCCCAGCTGCTGAAGATGGTCAAAAGGGCTTTGATAATGATCTGCAACATAATCTCCATACACCCATAAAGACTGAAGATCCAATGCCAGGCACTTTCACTGGAGCACTTCTCCTCAGTTTATTACATAGAAACAGGCATAGAGACATTTCATTGTGCAGCATAATATACAATACATTCAAAAACGCAGTTTAAAAAAATCGCTAATATGCTAAATGAAAAACATACTTATCCTCATTAAATATGCACATTCTAAAGAGACTCAGAAAAAGAACTATTAAGATTATTTGATTGTAGGGCTAACATGTTTAACCCATGAGGTATATAAGACTTGAGCCAAAAAATCCATCTGGTCTCAAGCCTTGAAATCTCCCTCCTCACATAACTACCCCTCCAGCGTAGATGAAATTTGTCTATGGCTAGAAAGGAGATACCCTCCAGATTCCTGTCATGATGAGTATCAAAATGCTTAGAAAGGCTGTGCACAGGAAAGCCTTTCTTAATGTCAGCTATATGTTCCTTCATCCACACTTAAAAAGTGCAGACTGTTCGACCCGGAATGTAGTATATATTGTGTCCTGTCCTTGTGGGTATCAATATGTGGGTCAAACAGTCCACACATTTTAAGTACGGATGAAAGAACACATAGCCAACATTAAGGCTTTCCTAAGCACAGCCTTTCTAGGCATTTTGATACTCATCATGACAGGAATCTGGAGGATATCCCCTTTCTAGCCATAGGCCAATTCCATCAACACTGGAGGGGTAATAATGAAAGGAGGGAGATTTCAAGGCTTGAGACCAGATGGATTTTTTGGCTCAAGTCTTACAGACCTCATAGGTTAAACATTGATTGGGACATCAATTCATTTATAAATAATGGTTGATGTCCTGAGGTTCCTGTGCCCTTCAATTTTAGCCCTACAATCAAATAATCTTAATAGTTATTTTTCTGAGTCTCTTCAGGATGTGCATGATTAATTAGGATATGTATGTTTTTCATTTATCATTTTAGTGATTTTTTTTAACTGTGTTTTTGAATGTATTGTATATATAATCTTAGTTGTTGTGGATGTTTCTGGCCACTAGATGTCGCTCCGAATCAGCTTAAGTGGCGGCATCAATATGGTTTATTTTTAGTGAGTGCTTGTTGAATCTACCGCAGGGAATTCATTTACCACTTTTATTATAGCAGTTTAAAGTGGTTGTCAACTCATGACAACCACTTTAACGTACAGGTAAGCCTATAATCAGGCTTACCTGTAGGTTCCCTGCATATCTCCTAAACCTGCACGGTTTAGGAGATATACAGTGTATTGGCATGTGCCGACATCATCGACACATGTGCATCAAAGAAACAGGCCACCGTGTCGTTTCTTAACTGTGATTGTGCCTCTAAAGGCTGCTCCCACGCGCATGCATGGGAGTGACATCACGCAGCTCCGGCCAGTCACAGCGCCAGAGTCCACGGCCCCGGAAGGAAGAGGGGCAGAAGATGGAAGCTTCCAGGAGCGGGGACAGCGCAGGCTTCCATTGCAGGTAAGTGGCACATAATAGGCTAGTATGCGATGCATACTAGCCTATTATGCTTTTACTCTGCAGGGGAATAAAGAGGAAGTAAAACCCATCAGTGTTTGCTTCCTCTTTAATATGCTGCTGGTATGTTCCTTTATGGTTGGAACGCATTCTGGCACTTTATTTTATTTTGTTTCTTGTTTCCAGGATGACCCTGTGAGCTAATTTCCGGCTATTAGGTTGACCTTGTGAGCTCACTTCTGGGTATTGGGTTGTCCTTCCTGTCCATCTTTTATTTCCAGCTGACAGTGTTTATATATAAGGTTGCCACATCATCCCTTTAATCCAGGACACATATGAATTACACAGGTTCTGAGACTAATTTAATGCAGATAAGGCACCAAGTGAGTTTAATTATCTTCTTAATCAGCCACAGAACCTGTGTAATTCATATGTGTCCTGGATTAAAGGGATGCTGTGGCAACCCTATTTATATAGGATGTCTGGCATGTACACAACCACGCCCCTGATGATGCCTGTGCAGGACAAAACTCCATCTGGGGAGTTGGGTCGCGTGACGCCGCTACACTGGTCAGTCGATGTTTGATGGTCGGAAGCATCCACAGATCTTGATATGTGCGCATATACTCGGCTCATAGTTACAGTATCTCACAAAAGTGAGACCCCTCACATTTTTGTAAATATTTTATTATATCTTTTCATGTGACAACACTGAAGAAATGGCACTTTGCTACAATGTAAAGTAGTGAGTGTACAGCTTGTGTAACAGTGTAAATTTGCTGTCCCCTCAAAATAACTCAACACACAACAATTAATCTCTAAACTGCTTACAACAAAAGTGAATACACCCCTAAGTAAAAATGTCCAAATTGGGCCCAAAGTGTCAATATTTTGTATGGTCACCATTATTTTCCAGCACAACCTTAACCCTCTTGGGCATGGAGTTCACCAGAGCTCCACAGGTTGCCACTGGAGTCCTCTTCCACTCCTCCATGACGACATCACAGAGCTGTGGATGTTAGAGACTCTTCCACCTTCCATTTGAGGATGCCCCACAGATGCTCAATAGGGTTTAGGTTTGGAGACATGCTTAGCCAGTCCATCACCTTTACCCTCAGCTCCTTTAGCAAGGCAGTGGTCGTCTTACAGGTGTGTTTGGGGTCATTATCTTGTTGGAATAATGCCCTGCGGCCCAGTCTCTGAAGGAAGGGGATCATGCTCTGCTTCAGTGTGTCACAGTACATGTTGGCATTCATGGTTTCCTCAATGAACTGTAGCTCCCCAGTGCTGGCAGCATTCATGCAACCCCAGACCATGGCACTCCCATCACCATGCATGACTGCAGGCAAGGCACACTTGTCTTTGTACTCCTCACCTGGTTACCGCCACACACGCTTGATACCATCTAAACTAAATCATTTTATCTTGGTCTCATCATGGTTCCAGTAATCCATGTCCTTGGTCTGCTTGTCTTCAGCAAACTGTTTGCGGGCTTTCTTGTGCATAATCTTTAGAAGAGGCTTCCTTCTGGAATGACAGCCATGCAGACCAATTTGATGCAGTGTGCAGCGTATGGTTTGAGCACTGACAGGCTGACCCCCCACACCTTCAACCTCTGCAGCAATGCTGGCAGCACTCCCCACACTTCAGGCTGTTCTGAGCGTCCACTCATTACATTTATCCCAGTAATCTGGCTCCCTTTTATCCCTGGAGCTTCACTAGCCCACCAGTGGCTGCTGGTGAAATTTTAGGATGGGGGCGCCAGACCCTGTCCTTCCTTTTTGATCCCTCCCACTTCAAATAAGCCTTACCCCTTATAGTTTCCACCCCTTGTGTCAGGAGTATACAGCCCAGCATCACCAGATATGGTATACAGCATCACCAGATAGGGTATACAGAGTCACCATATAGCAGTATACAGAGCCCCAGATAGCAGTATAGTCACCAAATAGTATACAGAGCCCCCATATTGTAGTATACAGAGTCACCATATTGCAGTATACAGAGCCCCCATATAGCAGTATACAGAGTCACCATATCACAGTATACAGAGCCCCAGATAGGGTATACAGAGTCACCATATAGCAGTATACAGAGTCACCATATAGCAATATACAGAGTCACCATATTTCAGTATACAGAGCCCCAGATAGCAGTATACAGAGCCCCAGATAGGGTATACTGCCACCAGATAGGAGTATACAGAGCCCCAGATAGGAGTATACAGAGCCCCAGATAGCAGTATACAGAGTCCCCAGATAGCAGTATACAGTCACCATATAGCAGTATACAGAGCCCCATATTGCATTATACAGAGTGACCATATCGCAGGATACAGAGCCCCAGATAGGGTAAACAGTCACCCGATAGGGTATACAGAGTCACCATATAGCAGTATGCAGAGCCCCAGATAGGGTATACAGTCACCAGATAGGGGTATACAGAGTCACCATTTCGCAGTATACAGAGCCCCAGACAGGGCTTGCAGCACTGACACCCCCCCAAGTCGGGACAAGTCCCACACTTACCCCATCTAATAGCAGTGTGCAGAGCTTTGCTTGCGGACAGCATGCTGGAGTGTGCAGAGCTCAGTTTGCGAACAGCATGCTGGAGTGTGCAGAGCTCAGCTTGTGGACAGCGTGCTGGAGTGGATGGTCTGTGGCAGGGGAGTCAGGACTGAAACCTGGCAGAGTGCTGCGCCTGCGTGAGTACTCATGTAGCCAGCACGTCCGCCACAGTCCCGCCCCCGCCCACAGCATCCAATGCCAGTCAGTCACTGGCTCAGAGCAGCCAATCAGACTATGTGTGTGTGCGCCTGTTCAGCGCACACACATAGTCTTTTATGACTGACCAATCGGCTCACTACTTGCTGTCAGCAGACAGCAAGGAGCGGAGAAAAAAAAATCAATATACTGGCGCCTCCTGTAGGGGGTCAGGATGACTTTTTTTCTTGTCAGCGGCAGGGAGGCGGCACCCAAGCACCCCTTATTGACCGGCCGCCACTGTTGCCCACATCCACGCCAGGTGGCTGGCTCCAGCCACTCTGTGTGCGGTCTGAAGCTGCCCTGCTGCTCACTGTGTATTAATCTCTGGCTATCAATATCAGGCAGCTGACACCAGTTCCATGGGTTGCTGGAGCAGGATATCAACAGCCATCCACTGGTTTACCATCTTCCACTGTCATCACTATGAGTGAGCTCTGCCTGAGTTGTGTGCTTATCCTCATGACTTATGTGATTTTTATGGACTATTTTTACAATCAAGTTTTTATCTATTGTGTTTTTGATATTTATATTCATCAATTCTGTGGACTGTTGTTCCAGCGCACCCTCCATGATTTTTTTGTCCCATCTCTCACTTTGTCTTTTGAGTTAGGATGCTGCGGCTCAGAATGGGGTGTATATTATACCATTACCCACCAATTTTGTGCTTCCTGGTGCCCTGGATGCACCTGGCCCCCTTGTTGTTTTCTACATACAGGACTTTCATTGAAAAGGGTACAGTCTGGAGGAACACTCTTGGGTCTCATCCTCGGACGTACATGCTCCTGTCCTCCTCCGTGCTTTCTATAGACGTTTTCCCCTCTAACCTGGTGGCCCTCTGAGGGGGAGGGGTCATTGAGGAGGGGGTACTGTCAGGGTTGGGCTCTTAGCCCTCCCTTCTCAGCACTCAGGCTGCCCAGCTATTGGTTAATTGCCAGCACTCGTCGTTCCACTGTGGCTCACCTGGTGATCATTTCCTGCTCGTTACTCCAGCCTATAGTAGCCCCTTCTGGTTATTTAAAGCAGTGTTCCACTGTAAGTTTATTAAGAGTCAGCAGTTACAAAAAGTGTAGCTGCTGACTTTTAATCAGCCACACACCTGTTGCACGGTCCAGCAATTCGGCCGCCCGAAGCCACGCTCCTCTCTCCCGCCTCTCTGCGGCACCAGCATTGCAACTGTGGGCACCTGGCTGTGACAGCTTGCATCTTTACAGCCGGGTGCGCATGTGCGAGTCACGCTGTACTCTCTGTGGCCACCTGCGACGTGTCCCAGAAGATTGCAGAGAGGGAGAGGGAGAGGAGTCACCTAGGCGATGAGAACAGGAAGTGGGAACTGGGTGCCTGCGAAAACTAGGTACCCGCTCCCCCTAAAAAAAACATGCCAAATGTGGCATGTAAGGATGAAAGGAGTGCTCAACCACTTAAGCCCCAAACGCTGCAGTTTTACTTGCGCAGTGTGGCTGATTCCCGTGCACTGCCGTCATTGCACGTCAGTCACGGGAACGGGGCTCATGGGCGCACCCGCGGCCCATGGCCGGAGCCGAGGCATGTGACCGGCAGGCGCGATGTCAGCCGGCCACCCGTGATCAATCCACAGAGAGCCAGAACGGGGATCTGTCAGTATAAACAAACAGATCCCCGTTCTGACAGGGAAGTGGAGAGAGATCTGCTGTTCCCAGTGATTGGGAACAGCATTCTCTCTCTACCCCCAGTCAGTCCATCCCCCCACAGTTGGAAACATCTCCCTAGGGAACACTTAACCCACTGATCGCCCCCTAGTGTTAACTCTTTCCCTGCCAAGGGCATTTTATACCGTTACACAGTGGCTATTTTTAGCTCTGATCGCTGTATAAAAGTCATTGGTCCCAAAGAAGTTTCCGATCGGTCAGCCGCATGTTGCAGTTCCACTAAAAATCACTAATTGCCGCCATTACTAGTAAAAAAAAATAATAAAAATGTCATAAATGTATTCCCTATTTTGTAGACACTATAACTTTTGCACAAACCAGCCAATATATGCTTATTGCGTTTTTTTGGGGTTTTTTTAGCAAAAAATATGTAGTAGAATACATATCGGCCTAAACGTTTTTTTTTTGGATATATATTATAGCAAAAAGTAAAAAATATTGTTTTTTTCAGAATTGTCTCTTTTTTTGTTTATAGCGCAAAAAATAAAAACCGCAGAGGTGATCAAATGTCACCAAAAGAAAGCTCTATTTGTGTGGAAAAAAAAGGACATCAATTTTGTTTTGGTACAATGTCGCAGGGCTGCACAATTGTCAGTTAAAGCGATGCAGTGCCGTATCGCAAAAAATGGCTTGGTCATTAAGGGGGAAATCCTGCCAGACCTTAAGTGATTAAATTGAAAATTCCACTTTTGGGTGGAACTCCACTTTAAACTGCCTGGTTCATTTCGCCTTTGTCTTCGCCTTGGTCAACATATGTGAAGATTCTCTGCTGTGTCCCTGTTAAAGACTTGCTTGGCCGACGTCCCCTCTGGTTCCTGTTCCTGTTTGCTGTCTCCGACTACACTGATCTCTGGCTTCCTGGTTTACTGGCTTGCACTGACTACCCACTTTGATTACTGAACCCTGGCTATGTTTTACTACATTTACTATTTGTTTCAATTTTACCACTATATTAAAAGGTGTGATTTTTACGGCATTTTCTGTCTCCGTCTGATTCATGGTTCCTGAAAGGAAGGTGCACCTGTTAGGCCACACAGTTGCTCTGCAGGTCTTCTCTGTAGACATTCAGGCTCCCTCTGCTTAAAGGGGTTGCCACTGACTGAGTGGAAAGCATTCTAATAGAATTAGGGAGGAGTACCTGCACTTTTTGGTGACCCAAGGTGATAGTCTTCATAATCCAACAAGCTTTTGCACATTAAAATGCCCTTTTTTTTGGTCCACAGAAGGTAACCAGTATGTGATTGGACATTCTGAATTCCTTAGTGGCATTCAGATACTAAAATATCTGTTAACATTTAATTTGCACTCCTTGGTCACCAGGAGGCTATAAGCATTACTATTCCCTTCTAAACAGCAATTCCTGACTAGTATTTAGAGAATGAATGAAGCCAGCTCCAAGTCCCCATCCAAGACCAGGGCATTCACCCCCAAGAATCGCTGGTCTTGACTTTGGAAGAAGTAGGCATAGAGTTTGGACTTTCATGGTACCGTATAGACTCAATACAACTATAGTTTTCTTAAAAAAGGTTCATCTTTGGGGGCGTGGCCAAGCAGGGCATGTGAGCGGATCGGTCTCACTGAGCTCCCGCACATAATCCGACAAATGATCCTTTCCCCGGCCGGCACACCTGACGGGACAAGTACAGCTGATCGCAGCAGACTGCAGGGACTCCAGCGGTACCGCTCACGCTGAAAACCGACATGTCTAAGGGACACAAACACAAAGGAGGCACCGCGGCCCAGGACCGCCAGCATGGCGCGGAGGAGCCGCTTCCGCAAAGAACCACGAGGGGCACAGAAAAACAGCAGAAGGACCTGGGAGCATGGAGCAAGCTTCTGCGACCTGCAGGTAAAGATAACCCTGGGGATATACTGTACTATGCCAAGAGATTATCTGACATGAGAGAACAGACAATGGGTGAACTGGAGGATTCACAAATGGAACTGTTTACAGAACAGGGGGCGGCCCTGAGTGTAGTGGTACAGCCTGAATATGAGCTGCAGTCAGGACAGGAGGACAATGTTGAGGAGGATGACCAACCAACCCTCAAACAAATTCTGCAGGCAGTACAGAAATGCTCAATGTCTGTCAATAATGTGAACTTAAAGCTGGGGGGCTTAACAGAGGAGGTAGCTCTCCTGCAACAGGACTTGCAAAAAATGAGGGAGCCCACATCGGCTGTGGAAGGCCGCGTTAGTGAGCTGGAGGACGTGTTACCGCCATTGGTGAATGAATCTAGGTCCACTGCAAGTATGGCTCATGACAACCGAGCCAAAGCCGATGATATTGAGAATAGGCTGAGAAGGAACAATGTACGCATTGTGGGGCTCCCGGAGAAGGTGGAGGGCAGGGACCACACGGAATTTATAGAGCAATGGCTACTAGACACTTTTGGCAAAGAGGCGTTCACACCACTGTTTGCTGTGGAAAGGGCCCACCGGGTCCCAACAAGAGCCATTCCAGGAAATGCCCCCCGGCCAATGCTGGCACGCATTCTACATTACCGGGACAGGGAGAAGATCCTTCGCATGGCTAGAGAGAAAGCTGACATCAAGTATAATGGGGTCAGAGTGTCATTTTACCCTGACTTCTCAGTGGAGGTACAGCAACAGCGTGCCAAGTTTTATGATGTCAAACAAAGACTGAGAAGGCGTAATATACCGTATGCTATGCTGTATCCGGCCAGATTGAGGGTTACAGCAGAGGGCAGAGCTCAATTCTTTGCAACTGCACCGGAAGCCATGTCTTGGCTGGATGTTCACGAGCCGGCACTGAGACGCAGACTCAGAGATGGCGCGGAGTCTTGATGAGGGTACAGAAATCATGTCCACTGCTCTTTTTACTGCACAGAGCTGTGAGTTACCACCACGGCCGGGGACACAGTATATTTTGTGAGGACTATAACAATGCTCCAATAACATGATGCTGGATGTGACTGATCTTTGGAGCCTAGCCGAACCCTTGTGGCGTACTGCGGAAGGCAGAGCACGGGGTGACTACCAAAGGTTAAACTGTCCAGAGGTACCGTTGTGCCTTTATGGTTTGCACTTTTTGTTTTTATTGGGTTGCACAAGTTTTGAGATGTCAGACTGTACACTACAAGTAACTGGGAGGATAAGGCACGGGCGCAGTGTGTGCAAGCTGAATTGTCGTCCCACGGGGCCTAGCGACTGGGGGGCCCTGGGGGCCGATGACTCCCTGCTGGAATATATCATCAAACCCCTACGGCGGATGTTAAACTGGTGACGTGGAATGTCCGAGGTCTGGGAAATCCCCTTAAGTGAATGATGGTATCCACGGTTCTTCGAAAATATCAACCAGCACTTATTGGACTACAGGAGACTTACTTCACCAGGGAGTCGGTGGGCTGCATGAGATACCGGTGGGTGGGGAAAGCATATCATGCGGTCCACACTTGTTATTCCAGAGGGGTGAGTCTTCTGGTGCATAAGAACTTGGACTTTCAAGAGTTACACTCCTGTATTGACGCTGAGGGGCGGTATGTGTTTGTTTACTGCAGACTCTATGCATTAACGTGAGTGATTGCAATGGTGTGCATACCTCCTCCATTCTCCACGGTGGTGTTACGGGAGTTGGTAACGTACATAATGTCAAAACCAGAAGTACCAATATATATAATGGGGAATTTTAATGGGGTTCTGGACCTTAGTTTGGACAGGCACCCGGTCGCTGCTCAACCAACTCATAGCAGAGGCACCACGCTATCCAGATTTCTAAGGGAAATGGGTTGGGTAGATATTTGGACGCACTCTACACTTTCCCGTATTGACTTGTGTGTGGGATCAATGGCGGCCCTTGGCAGTGTCAGTGAGGTTGAATATGCCCCAAGAGGGGTCTCCGACCACTCTCCCCTTCTTGTAAGGATTAAAGTGCAGCGGAGCACTAACCTTGCGAGGACGCAATGACGGCTAAACGCCTTTTGGTTGGATCTGATACCACCCGAGGCCAATATAGGAACCCAAATTGAACATTTTTTTGCTGATAACGCTGGATATGAGGATGTTTTGACACGATGGGATGCCTTCAAGTGTTTCCTTAGAGGGATATTTATTTCAGCCATTAATGGTGTAAAAACAAAATCTAGGGCATGTGAGGAACAACTAACTAGAATGGTTGAGAACCTAGAAGCACAATATATAGCTAACCCAACAGATAGGCTAAGGGATTTGTGGATAGCGGCTCAGGGAGACCTGAACAAGATGATTAGTATGAAAGGTGAAAAGAAGAGATTTTTTTTCCAAGGTGACATTTTTTGAGGAGGGGGAACAGACTGGGTGAATTCTTGCAAAAATTGTTAATGTCACGCCCTCGGTCCCAGCAATAGGAGCATTGAAACTTCAAAACGGTAAAATAGTTAACACACCTGAAGGGGTCATGGCGGAACTGGTACATTTTTATGAGGACTTATATGCCTCCAGGGTGGATTACACTCAAGACGATCTTGAGTTATACTTACGTGAGGTATCCTTACCTCAATTGACAGAATCCCAAAAGACAGCGTTAGACGCGCCTATTACAATCCAGGAGCTGCAGGAGGCGGTGAAACTGTTCCCTTCGTCCAAGGCCCCTGGGGATGACGGTTTGCCGATGTAGGTGTTTCAAAGATATTCGGATTCATTGCTGCCCAAACTACTGGAGGTGCTTAACGAGGCCCGGCGCCAACAAAGGCTGCCGACCTCTATGTCCAGAGCCAGTATAGTCTTACTCCTTAAGCAGGATAAACCGGCCACTGACCCTAACTCCTACAGGCCAATTTCACTACTTCAGGCTGACGTTAAAATCCTGGCAAAGGTGTTGGCAGGGAGGGTGAATAAAATTATATCTAGCCTTGTTCATGATGACCAGGCGGGATTCATGCCCAATAAATCCACAGCGGTTAATCTCAGGAGATTATATGTTAATATGCAAACACCAGCTGACAACGCCGGGAATAGGGCCCTGCTATCGCTTGATGCCAATAAGTAGAGTTGAGCGAACCTCTGGAAGTTCGGGTTCTGCTGGTCCGGCCGAACTTCGGGACAAAGTCCGGGTTTGGGTCCGGACAGAACCCGAACGATCGCACGGACCCCGAACCCCATTGAAATCAATGGGGACCCGAACTTTTAGGCACAAAAATGGCTGTGACAAAGTCCTGGAAAGCCCTAGAGGGCTGCAAAAGGAAGTCAAATGGGGGTAAGGGTAGGGCAAGTGCCCTACAAAAAAATGGGGATAGGGAATATAAATTAAAATCAAATAAAAAAATGGGAAGGGGGTGGATGTGGTGTAGGAGCCTAGAGGTTGACTAGGCCGTGACCATGGCAGTGTAGGTGGAAGTGGCGGTGGTAGAGGAGTAGGAGGAGGTAGCAAACATGGTATTTTTTTTTTGTATTGAGGCCTATTCAAAAAAAGAAGTATATGAATGGCTGTGTGAGTCCGGTCTAAATGTTTATTCTGCACAAGGTACAGACAAGTCTTGTGGGATCCATGCCTGATTCATTTTAATAAAGGGTAGCTTGTCCACGTTGGATGTGAACAAACGGCTCCGCTTGTCTGTGATAATGCCCCCTGCCGTGCTAAACACACGTTCCGACAATACACTGGCTGCAGGGCAGGCCAGCACCTCCAAGGCATAAAGGGCAAGCTCAGGCCATGTGGCCAATTTGGAGACCCAGAAGTTGAATGTTATAGCGAAAAGGTACTCCCCCAGTACATATAGCGGGACTTTAAAGGCAGTACAATGAAATTATAAAAAATACATTT
>BLSH010203586.1:69732-85637 GCA_018402905.1 Glandirana rugosa
TTCCTATACAACGTCATCAAATCGCGCACGGCCCCCTTCACAGAATAGACAACACGTCACTCGTAGGCCGCCCCTCTCCCTCCCTAACGAAACACATAATGCCTCAAAATACTCGGGCCACATTAGAGCTCGGGCTCCAACCCCCCTCACAAAATTCGAGGGTATATATCCCACCCCTCTTTAGACACAGCACGGAGCGCGAAGTCACATCTACAACCTTTTTGATATAGCGGATGAATAGCCTGGAAAGACTAGACGATGATCGGGTACGTTAGACAATTAGTAGAGGCAACTGGATAACGGCCGTTTACTCAAGTAAGCATGACAATGCATGCATTGTACTGTTGTAACTAAGTTACGTTGTTAATGATCCCATTTTGTATGTTATCTGATCTCTATTTCTGTTCGCTGAGTATATTGTACTGACTCTGCTTCCAATAAAAACTTTTTCTAAAGGAAAAAAAAAAAAATAAATATATCCTACAGTTTGTAGATGATATAATAACCAATCAATATATGCTTACTGCGATTTTTTGATTTTTTGCATTTTTTATTAGATATGTTTTATAGCAGAAAGTAAAAAAAAAAGTTTTTGTTTTCAGAATTGTCTGTGTTTTTTGTTTATAGTGCAAAAAACAAAAATGCAGAGGTGATCAAATACCACCAAAAGAAAGCTGTATTTGTGGGGAAAAAAGACATACATTTTATTTGGGTACAGCATTGCGCGGCCGCACAATTGTCAGTTAAAGTAACACAGTGCCGTATCGCAAAGAAATGGCCTGTTCATAAAGGGGGACTCTTTTATTGATCAAATAACAAACCAGAGGCCAGACTTCACCTTGACACCACGTACTGCCAGTTAGCCAGAGACAGCCAATCAATTTGTATTCTAATAAAGATGTCAGTAATGGCTGTTTTAATATTTCTCTCCCTACAGGACTAATTAGCAGTATAACAGTAACACATTTTAGTATGTTGTTTTAGCCTAGTCAGTTAAGTTGGATAAATCTGAAAAATGAGTTTTTTGTAATTTTAGGTTAATATAAATGCAAATATACCCAGAATTCTGGCTTGATCACTTGGTGAAGTCAGGTGTTACACATACAATAGATATATTGGAAGCTGTCATTATTCATACTTTTGTTTCTTTGCACAGCTTCAAAAAAGTACACAGGGGAGTGTGAGGAATGTTTATTCTTTTACATCAAATCATTTGCAGCCCCAATGGAACTGCCAACAAGCACCAAAATCCACTGATGTCAATTTTGTCAGAAGAGATTTACTGGAAGAATATTTTTTTACAGTCAGATCATAAGAGGAGGTGAAGGTTTTATGTTAGAGTGTTATGCTAAGTGAAAATCCTCTACTTCTTTAGTAACCTGATCCTATTGCATGCGTTATACTAGTGAGCTGTTCTGTTTTATGTGAAAGGCAGGCATGTAAGTGGTACAAGATCACCCTCCTTGATTAATTGTAAAATTGTTTGACTTTTGGCTGTTACTGGCTACTGTACTGAAAGTGGAGTTCCACGCTTTTAAAAGTCAGCAGTTACAAAAAGTGTAGCTGCTGACTTTTAATAATCATACACTCACCTGTCCCATGGTCCAGCGATGTGGCCCCCGCTGCCTCGTTCCGCTCCCCCTACTCTGTGTGGCGCCGGCATAGCAAGTGTGGGAGGGACGGGGGAGAGGTGAACTTCCTTCTGGTGCTGCGGTGCCAGGGGAGGAAGTGGGAGCGGGATACCTGTAAAACAGCTACCCCCCCCCAAATAAAAAATGACATGCCAATTGTGACATGTCAGGGGGTCACCTTCACTTAAAGCTTAACTTTTGGGTGGAACTCCGCTTTAAATATTGACACTAAGGGGTCTATTTAGCTGGTAAAATGGTTCAGCAAATATTAACCCAAAATATTCCCCCAAATATTTTGTTAGATTCAGTTTCTGCCCACATTCACTCTGTTTAATATTCAGGCAGCTGACATGTAAGTCTTAAAGCGGAGTTCCACCCAAAAGTGGAAATTCCACTGGTCGTATTCCTCCCCTCCCTCAGGTGTCACATTTGGCACCTTTCAGGGGGGAGGGGGGAGGGGCAAGAGGACACCTGCCAAAGCCCTGGGCTTCCCTACATCTGGGAGGGCTCCCTCCTCCTCCTCCGCCACCAAAAAGAAAGCGTAGCGATGGCTCGCGCATGCACAGTAGGGGCTTGGCCATGAAACCGAACGGCTACACGTCTGGGTTCCCTTACCCTAAATGGTGGCAGCAGCACTCGTTCAGCCGATCCAAAGATCGGTGGCCAGTGCCGACATCGCTGGACTCCAAGACAGGTAAGTGTTCTGATGTTAAAAGTCAGCATCTAATGTATGTGTAGCTGCTGACATTTAATTTTTAAAGAAGCAGCAGACCTCCACTTTAATTTTTAGAATGTTACTGATGTGAATCCCATTCAAATATATAAAGCAAAGTAGAGGATATTTTCATATTTCTGTTCAAATTTTTTCACTTAGCAATTTTGTCCATAGCGTTAAAACTGGGTATAAACAAGGTTTTGTCATGGAGGCAGAATGTCATTTTTTTATTTGTATTTGTAGTGCTACCTCTGCAGGAACTGCTTGGTAATTGGGGTTCTCTGTTCTGTGCCTTGACTCTGACAACACCCTCAGCCCCTCTGACACACCTTGTTGAATGAAAGTTACTGCAAGCACTTAAAAGAACACATGTATAGATACTCTTAAAGAGGAGGTCCACCCACCCCTCCAAAAATTAAAAGCCAGCAGCTATACATACTGTAGCTGCTGACTTTTAATAATAGGACACTTACCTGTCCTGAAGTCTGATCTTCCCATCAGCTGTCGGGTGCTGCCACCGTCATTGTCGGTAACGGAACCTGGCAGTGAAGCATTATGGCTTCATGGCCAGGTCCCTGCTGCACATGTGTGCGGTGCGTTGCGCTCTCCTACCTGCCCGGTGGTGGGGGAAGGAGGAGGGAGGAGGAGGGAGGCGGTCTGTTGACATTATTCGTCACGGCCCAGTCTACTGGAAGTGGGGACAGGGTACCTGTCAAAGACAGGTACTCACTCCCTCCCGAAAGGTGCCAAATGTGGCACCATAGGGAGGGAGGAGACAAATGAGTGGAAGTTCCACTTTTGGGTGGAACTCCGCTTTTTACGTCTTAAGCTGTAAATTAGCACCAGGAAATAGACACAATTCTGTTTAGTTTTAAAGGAGAAGTACAGCCAAAGCTTGTTTGGCTGTACTTCTCCTGTGGATCACAGGAGTGAAGTTCGTTCTACACTCCTGTGACCCATTTTCAGCAGAGAGAGGGCTGAAGTCCGCTCTCTGCTGATGTCACAGTCGGTCCAGGTTTGTTGTCATCACGAACATGGAGTGGGGATCCGCCATTTCACCTGGCGAGCTGCTAAGAGTCGGCCACTCCTGCCCCCTCCACAGCCCAGTGCTCCAGCGAGCACAGGGGTGCAGAGTAGAGAGCTGTTAACAGACAGTCAGCAACTCTCTGCCCTTGGAGCTGTGAGAACCGAGTCATCAGCGGTGTTTGATTGCTCCGTTCTCAGTGTAGGGGTGCCGGAAAACAGATGCTGCATCCACCTAGGTAAGTATGAACCTAAAAAAAGACATTTTTCTCTTTAAGTGAACTCAATGTATTGATGTGGGTTAGAATAAATGGTGCATAAATGAACAAACAGATGGTGGGTTCAGACACAGTGCACTAAACAGGATAATCATCACGCCAAGGTAACTTAGATCGGAGTTCTGTACCATTAGACTGGTATTTCAGAGCAATTTTAAAGCTACACATCAGTGCGATTTGCACTGCTGATCTCATTGCGGCTTGCAAAATCATACAACAGAAGTCTATGCAAGTAGCAATGAAATCGGCAATGAATAGTGCAGGAACCTTTTTCAAAAGTCGCTGCAACATGAGTCACAGCAATTTGGGGTGTGGCTTGTCATGCGATTTGGGCCTTTAAAATCACATGACAAATCGCACTGGTGTGAATGGGGCTAACTCAGGGAGAGAGGGAGGGGGAGATGCAGAGATGCTGACAGAGCAGGATGATGAAAGTGTGTAATCTGACCACGTTATCATGGATCAGCAGCCATGATAAGTGTGGTCAGATTAAAGAGGGGAACACAGGAACAGGCAGGATCAACCAGGTATTGTACAACATGAAAAGGGCCAACTGACACTGCAAAAGCACTATGCTATATATCATGCCTTAAAGGGACATGAGCTTTTTATTTTTAAGGGTTACAACCATTTTAACTGCAATGTGAATAATAACACTATAACTATAATAACTATGCACACTATAACTAGAGTGCATTCTAGGAGAATGACTAGGATAGGGTGCAATGTCCCCTGAGAGGTGCCTCTTAGCATAAGCAGTATGTAAAAGGTATCTATGTAACAGTTGCAAAGGGACAGTCTTTTTGTCCTAATTCTTCAGCTTGCTTGCATTGGGGCCACATTGCACCGTTGCTGCACATGACAATAGTCCCAGTCAAGCTAGCAGGCAGCAATAAGGTTACTAGAAGGCTGCATGGTCAGTTCTTAAAGGGCATTCTCTCTAGCAGCAGCTCACTAGTCCCAGCGATATTGCAGCTAACCAGCCAGTCACACACAACAATTAGTCCACTTTTGGCCCTGCAACCAGGTAACTCTGGCTGACAGCACACCTGTACTCAGCACTCCAGATCCTGCTCAGGTTGCTGTTATGCAACAGTGGTAGTGCACACTGGACAGCGATGTGCACTTTCATGGCAAGAGGAATCTGTATCCTCTACAGCCTGAGAAAATGCAGCTCTTTCTCTTCATCCTGGCAATCTCCATCTGGGAAGTGCAATACAAAAGCTTCTCTCCTCTGGAGAACACTTCCCACAGTGCAAGGCTGCCTGATTCAGTCTGTTGAACTCCTTCTACTCAGCAGCTCCCTCTTGTTGATATAGCTGTTAATCAGTTCAGCACCACAGAGCAACAACTCCAGAGAGCAGCTGCAGTTATATTTCTCTCACTCTCCATTCTTAGCCAAGCACCTGGCTACATATTAAAAAAAAAGCATGTCTTCCCAGTGCTAGGGAGCTAACAAGCCCCTTTCCTCCCAGCTATTTGGATACTCGCTCACAGAAATAGGAGTGCTTTGAGAGGAGTACATCAAAAATGGTAGTTCTCTCATAGCACTGGTACCTGGAAGTGATGGGTACCAGACTCTTCGGCAGCCCAGTACACAGAGGAGGATGCCTAAAAGGGGGTTTGTGTACCACCTACTTGCTCCCCACCTTTTTGGTATCTAAGCCCCCTTTTACTGGTGCCCCATTCCTGGGCAGCTGGGGTGCCACTTAGCCCAGTGACTTCAGCATCATACATGGTTTCTTTTTGAGGAAGGCCCCCATTTGTGGGGGAAGCCCATATGAAAAGCACCCCAATGCTGAAGAACAGCAATATCTACTAAATAAAATCAATGGCCTCGAAAATTGTTCACGCAGGATCAATTTGAGAATAATTGGTCTGCCAGAATCCTTCAAAAACATTACGCTGCCATAGATCTGTGCTGTCCGCCTACCCCAAGCCGTGGCATAACAGGCACTTGTACAGTAGAAAGAGCTCACCGTTTTGGATCTACTTCCAATGATCGCTCTACCCCCCCATGTGATAGTGTGATATCTAAACTACGCTGACGGAGTAGCCATACTAAGATCATTCTGAAACGCTAAAACTCTACAACTTGAAGGCCACAAGCTGATGATTTTTGTGGGCTATTCGCAGGAGGTGACCCGTCGCCCCAAAGCATTCCAGCCGATATGCTCCGCCCTTTATCAGAAAGGAGTCAAGTTTACTCTGTCATACCGAGCCACTCTGTGCTTCACAGATTCTTCGGGAGAGGCCAAATCTTTCACTCACCCTGAAGAAGCTGCAAACTACCTGCAGGCATATCTCCACATTCCAATGAACACACATCCAGCCGTCTAAGTAACACAAAAATCTCTGAAACCTACAACGCAAACTGATCAAAAAGTCTCTACTACTTGAGCAGGAAACTCTGACGCACCTATCCTCAGCCGCCTCACTACCTGCAAGTATACCAACCCCTGAGTCACCAATACCAGAGCTGATGCACTGAGAATAGAAAGTCTATGTTCTATGTTTATTGTTTGCCCTGTTAAACTGTTTTATCTTATGTTTTAGTCTCTCCACAGCCTTACCGGAGATCTTCCTCTCACGTGAGATCCCCACGTTCTTCGGGACACTGCTTTGTGCTTCACTCCTGCATCACCACATGTCCTCGGGGAACAAACCCCTTCCACAGCCTGTGTTCGGGCCCAGGAATCACCTCCTATAACGCTGTCCCGACGAGAAGGTTTCTCATGTGGAAAAAATAGAAGTTCGCGATCCCTTCTCTGATATGTTTTGTTTTAATTTTTTTTGTTTAACCAATGTTGGGCCACATACCTCTCCATACCTTACCAGCAAAAACATGCACAACAACCCTACCTCTCTACCCCTATGGGCTGCGGCCCCCTAGTGTCACCTCCATCCCATTCCTTGTATACAAATAATCCCTTTACAAAACCTCCCAATGTATTTGATGCGCCATAAAAGTAATATTGTGGAATGTTAAGGGATGGATTAAGGCCTCCCCATAAAAGAATGGCAATCCTATACCACCTTAAACACCTTAAAACTGACGTAGCAATTCTCCAAGAAACCCACCTGTCATCACAGGACTTTGCCCGCATGCGTAAGCTTTGGGTGGGACAGTCAAGGGCAAAGCTGGGGTTCTCATCCTCTTACATAAAAATTTACCACGTGAGGTGCTCTCGGAGGAGAAAGACGATGAAGGATGAATAGTGATCCTCAAACTTAAGCTATCCACTAGAGAAATGGTCCCAGTCAATATGTACACTTCTAACTCCCCCTCCAAGCTCTTTTTCCAAAGCCTCACAGCTAAAATAGCTCCATACATTCACATTCCAATGCTCTTGGGATGAGACTTCAACATGGTGATGCACCTCCAGGAGGACAGATCACAGGACAAAACCTATGTAGAGCCCCCAACTCCTTTTCATATCACCCCCTTAAACCATTTCATTAGAGCTCTCCAACTGGTTGATGTGTGGAGACTGGACAACCCTATTGAACAGGAGTACACCTTCTACTCTCCGCCACACTAAAGCCTGTCCAGAATAGACTATCTATTTTGTAATTCACTCATGCTATAGTTCACCTCTGACCCACAAATCCTGGAAATGGCTATTTCCAATCATGCCGTCTCACTAACACTGTCAGGGTTTGAACCACCTCATCCCACCAGAACCTGGCACTTCCCATCACACCTAGCTAGTAATCAGGAACTTCTAGACACAATCAAAAGAAGAATGGGAAGAATACGGGGTAACGAATGCAACCCACTCCTGCAATCCCAACCTGTTCTGGGAAACAGGGAAAGTAGTTCTTAGAGGTAAAATTATTGCCTTTTCTGCTGCCCATAAGAAAATAACCTCAACCGGATGGAACATTAGCCCATTCCCCCAAAGAAACCAGTGACATACTAGAGAAATTCTATGCTAGACTTTACAGAGAGGATCCAATCGATGAAACTACTGTCCAAACTTTTCTAGACCAAGTACAACTTCCCCAGATTGACACATTGCACTTGAAAAGCTCAATGCGCCAATCACCGAAACAGAGGTAAAACAAGCTATAGCACCCCTGGCCCCCAATAAGGCACCTGTCCCAGATGGCTACACATCTGAATTCTTCAAGGCCTCGAAAGACTTAATTGCCACAACACTTACCGCCCTATACCAAAATATACTAGAAGGAGGATGCCATCTCCCCTCAGGGTTCCAAGCACAAATAAAACTAATACTCAAGAAAGCGAAGGATCCCACGTAACCAGGGTCCTATCGTCCTATATCTCTGCTGAACCTAGACTCCAAGATTCTATCTAAAATTATGGCTAATAGGCTAGTCCCAATCATGCCTTCATTAATACACCCTTTGCAAGCTGGTTTTATAACCGGTCGATTCGCCACTTTCAATATACGCAAAGTACTAGCTGTCCTCGAACAAGCTAAGACAAACCCAGGCAGTGACTATGCTATTATTGCATTAGATGTTGAAAAGGCTTTTGATAATATCAGCTTTCACTGGCTGAGGTTGGTCCTCCAGAAATGTGGAATCTCTGGTCCCATACTCGACCTCATTATGGCCATTTATTCAAAACCTTACGCCAATGACGTAGCGGCGGGCTTAATATCTAACAAAATCCCTCTCCACAAAGGAATCCGTCAGGGATGCCCCTTATCCCCTCTTTTATTCAATCTGGCCATTGAGCCGTTGTTTCGCTTTATCCCACTCCATTCCCAAATTCATAGTATAATGGTCAGAGAGCAGTCCTCTTAGATGATGACATCTTGATATTTTCCTCAGACCCACAATCGGATATACCACACATACAGGAGATTTTAACACATTTTAGAGACTGCTCAGGGCACAGAATAAACTTTATAAAAAGCAAAGTCCTGCCTTTGTTTCAAACTAGACCACCAATTTGGGCCTCCAGCTCTGTTTTCCAGATAGCCAAAACTATATAGCCTACCTAGGTATTACATAGGTAAGTCACTGGCATCTATCTACCACTTAAACTACCCCCCCATAATGTCCAAGATAACTGGTGAACTGGAAAACTGGGCCAGTCTCCCCTTATCCCTACTAGGCAGATGCCATTTATTTAAAATGGTAAGTTTCCCTAAGCTTCTTTATCCCTTACAAACTATTCCCCTCCTAAAACACAGACTCCCAAGCCATTCACAAAGCTCTACTATCCTTCCTCTGGAGTGGCCGTTGCCCCAGAACTGCCCTAACTAAACTATTCCTGCCCAAACAGGAGGGAGGAGCCGATATAGCCAATATTCGCCACTATAATTTAGCATGTCTTTTGAGAGTAGGTATGGACTGGCTGCTAGGCACCTCCATATACTCAAACTTTGAACTAGAGTCCCAGATGGTAGACTCAGGTGGACAAGCTGCGATCCCTCACTACAAATTAAGCCTCCTGCCACCAGGTCTAAAACAAAACCTGCTAAGGGACGAAAATATCACCTGGAGGGAGATCAGAAACAAGCTAGATCTCCCGCTGTGCATATCCCACCATCTACCTATAATGGGCCACCCTCAATTTACCTCCTCTAGGCGGTTTGCAGCTTTTTCCATCTGGGCCTCCCACGGGCTAACTAAGATGTCACAATTGTTTGATCTCATTACTGGCAGGGCCCTCCCATTTTTAGACCTGCAAGCACAATCCAACCACCACTTCATATATGTGCAGCAAGCAATTAGTTTTGTAACTACATTGCACCCCAAAAGACAAAAATGTTTTCAAACCTCTTTCCTGGACACCCTCCTGACCAAGAATCAATTTAAGATCTCGGAAATCTACAAACCACTCTTTGCAAACCTCATCAAATCACACATACTGACATATACAACGGCTTGGACCAAGGAATTCACCTCAAAAGAGGGAGTGGACTTTGCTCTGACAGGCTACAACACCGTATGAACCTTTGTTACTAATGAATTTTGGAGAGAGCAACAACTAAAAATTCTTCACCGAGCCTACATGCCATTTTCAGTCTCCCCGACGTCAACAAACCCATCCGATTGCCCCTGGTGCAACCACCACAGACCATCTCTAAAACACAGGCTATGGGATTGCCCACACATCAGTGACATCTGGGAGCAAACTGAAAAGTTGGCTAGCCAGGTTACAGGCTATAAATCAATCAAACATCCTCCCCCCCTTCCCCTCGGATACCTTGAGGGACCATCAATGGATCAACATAATGTAAACAAACCCATAACCAGAAACAACAAAGCATGGCTCACTACCTGCTTCATGGTGGCTAGAATAGCCATACTGAGACAGTGGATTTTACCCACCCCACCTACTATATTGATGGTCAAAGCAGAGCTCACTGACCTCCACCAAAAAGAAAATCTGGAACTGCTACGATATACAGGCAAAAGCACTCGCTTCCACAGGAATTGGGATCCCTTCATGGAACATATTGACAAACACATGGTCTTAACTCTACATCCTTCTGGCCCTCCAGACAATGGGTGAGACCCCTTCCCTTCCCACCCGCCCCTCTCCCCTAGATTCCATCCTTCTGGGCTTACAGATCTGACACCAGGAAGAATTTCCCCTCCTCATTGATTATCCCGGACTCTCCTCACTACCTGGAATTTAAGACCCCATCCTGTTTCCCATGAGTTCTGTCAAGAGTTTTGCTGCAGTTGACTAATTGTACTCCCCCAAGAGTTCTCCCCTTCTTCTTTCTTTTCTTTGGACTGTTATGTATACTGTATTACCGCAAGGTAGAGTTTCTATGATGACCAGGGCCGGACTGGCCATAGGGCATACCGGGCATTTGTCCGGTGGGCCGGGGCCACCTGGCCAATTGCCGGCCTGGCCGTGACATCCGACGTGCAGAGCCGGCCGCAGGTTCCGATATGCAGGGCCGGCCGCTAGTGCTCTGCATATTCTGGCTGTTGGTGGGAGGAGCGGAAGGAGTCTCTATAAAGGAAATTAGGATGGTATTGGCGCTGCTCTTTTATATAAATGTTGAAAAATAATTTTTGTGAAAATTTTCCAGTATGCTGGCAATTAATAAAATATATTGAATTGGGCTGTAATGATTATTTTGGGTCAATGCAATATTGTTGGTGGGTCCTAATGGCTGATATATATAGCAGTACAAAGACTCCTACCTAATGTTGATATGTGGAATGAGGCGGTCAAAATTAAATAAGTTGAATTCCAGGTGTAAAAATATCAAATTCAAAAGCAACGGTTATGACAAGGCAAAATATACGAAAAGGTAAACTATAAAATAGGTCAAGTGTCTATTATTGAACACTTATACAGTGGTTAAATCTTCAATACACAAGGTGATAAGACATATATATTCCTACTCAATCTTTAAAGTGCTAGGTGCATAAATGTGCCGCACTAAGAAAAAAGTTCAAGGGGTTCCAAACAGTTCATGTTTCTATGGTCCAAAGTAAAGTGACTTTTTGTATAGACTCTTCCAGTGAATGTTATACAGTGACTTGTGGTGTCTTCAAATGGTGCGCCGGGTGATCCCTCCAAATAGAGAGTATGCCTGCTTACCAGAAAAACGTTCCCCACTCAAGGGGTCCACGCTTTGGAAGGAGTGCACAGCTCCCGCTGTGCTCACAGGATATGGTACTCCTCGATTCCTACGGTACACAGGGGTCCACGCTTTGGATGGAGTGCACAGCTCCCGCTGTGCTCACAGGATATGGTACTCCTCGATTCCTACGGTGCACAGGGCTCCCTTCTCCTTCTCCTCACTGTCTCCCACGGATTACACCATGTAGAAGCAAAAAGACTAGATCTTGTGCAAATAACGCTAATTTATTGGTATTAAAAGTTGCTAAAAACATCCAACTAAAAACGATAATACAGCTGAGGTTCGTAAAATGGAGACGCTGTGTCTCCTGCGTTCCACCCGGAAACCTGAAAACCGGAAATGACGTTGACGTGTAAGCCCCGCCCTACGCGTTTCGTCATAGGACGTCTACTAGAGCGGTGCTTGTTACTGCGCCATCCCGGTCTTATATACCATAAATTTGTCTCCGCTATGGAGGGCGGCCATTTTTTAGGTTTGAGAATATGACAAATGGAATGGAACGGCCGAACGGGGAAATCGAAACAACAGAGGCTGATTTCTTTAAGGGCACAGGAGACATGTCTTCTCAGATATTACAAATTATGACAGATACATTATATTGGAATAAGAATGAAAATAAGCCCATGCAATGAATTGGAAAAGTTAAAACAGCCTTACTATGTCCTGGGTGCAAGGTATTGGTGATGGTTTCAGTAAGAGGGTGAAAGGGCCCGGAATGTGTATGTGCTAGATGAAAGTGTGTTATGTGCGTGAAGTGGGGGCCAGTGAGAATCCTACTTTCTGGGAGCATAGAAAGTAAAAATGTGTCCATAAATAAGGGTCATGATAAAAGAGCGTGTTGGATAAAAGTAGTCAAGGGGCTATAATGATGCTAAAATGGTGAATTATTAAAAGATGTGAGGATGTGATGATGGGTTATATGGAAGGGAAAAACAATAGCGTCTTAAGTGAAGCATAGTAGGTGAAGTATATCATAAAATGGTAAGATTAGTATGAAGTTGTGACGATAAATTTATATGGAAGGGACACGAGATATTTCCTCATCTTGGGACCGAAGCATAGTCAATGAAGCATAGTAAATGAAGCATAGTAAGTGAAGCCTAGTAAATATCACAACAACTAAAGAAAAAATGAGAATATGTGTAAAAAAATTTTTTTTTTTTTTGGAAAAATGTGTGTAAATATGTGATAATAGTCGCAGAAAATTCGGCCAATGATTCTCCAAAAATGGGTAATATTATAGGTGACTTTTTGGGAGTAGAAATGGGGAGGTTGAAACTTAATGGTGAGGTGTAGAGCTACCTGATGTAAGCTGGACGAATATGTGGTTTCTAGGGGTAGGAAGAAATGGAAATCGGGGTTCTTCCATGTATTCAGAGTCTGTGACCATAGACTTGGAAATGAATGTGTACTCCTATACATGTATGGATACATATTAGTGCAACTAGTGCACAATAAATCGTAAAAATCATGTAATTCTTAAAAATCTTAAAAAATCATAAAAATCTTGTAATTTTGGATTCTCTTAAAAGTCTTAAAACGACTAAAAATCTGTAATGAAACAATTAAGATCTATCTCCACATTCATTCCCTGAGGTTGGAGGGTGTCCATTATAAAAATCCATTTTGTTTTGTTCTGTGAGATTTTCTTCGTTAGGCTCCAATGACTGGGAATTTTATCAATTCCACAGAAAGATAATAGCGAAGGGTCTCTGCGGTGGTAATCTCTGAAATGTCTCGAGACACTATGGTGTGGGAAACCTTTTTTGATGTTTTTGATATGTTCCCTTATCCTCTTGTATAGGGGCCTAGTGGTTCGTCTGATGTATTGTTTTTTGCAAGGACATTCGAGTAGATATGTCACGTGTGTACTTCTACACGTGATTAGATTCCTAATTTGAAACTCTTGACCATTCGATCTTGATGTGAAAATCTTGGTTTTATTCTCCCCTTTTTTACTTGTTCTACAAGGGAGACACTGCCGGCATCTATAGAAACCTTTAAGGTTGGGAGCTACCTTTATCTGCCTGGGAGGATCCAATACATTTTTAACTAATTTGGTTCTTAGCGTTGGTGCCTTTCGATAAATAAATCTGGGTTTTCCTGGTAGTAGACCCTTCAAAGTGTTGTCAGATTTTAAAATCGGCCAATGTTTACGGATAATTTTTTCCACGTGTTTGTGATGTCTATTAAAATCGGTTAAAAAGGCTATTTCATTTTCTTTTCTTTCTCTCTTTTTCTTTCCATTGTTCAAGAGCATATCATCTCTGTTCAATTTCTTCACCTCATCTTTCATGTGATTTAGGCTTTTGCGATCATATCCTTTTTCCACAAATCTTTCAATCAAGGTATTGGATTGTATTTCATAGTTGTCAGTCGTGTTGCAATTTCTCCTTATTCTAATGAATTGGCCTTTTGGTATATTCCCAGTCCATTTTGGATGGTGGCAGCTCTTCCTGGGTATGTATCCATTACGGAGTCTCTACATTCCCCGCCCACCAAGCCATTCCATGGCAACCCAGGCCGCCACACGGAGGACTCAGCAGAGAGGGGGTGGGGCGGGGCCGCGAGCTCCACTGACGATCTGACCCCACCCCCGGATCACTGTAGGACCAAGCCAGTAGAGAGAGGGCGGGGCTGGGAGCTACAATGATGATCTGACCCGCCCCATTCAGCCTGTGTGATCGGGAGGAAGCATTTCCAGAGAGATTGGAGTGGGAGCACCGCCCCCTGGACCCCTGAAAGTGTATGTGAGCAGGCTGGCCAGGTATGTCCTTACACCCATAGAATGCCCAACTGCTCTTCCTGAAACTCTGAGCTGTGTCAGTCAATTGTAAAGTTGTGCATTGTTGAAAGTTATCTAAGCATCTCCTGTACCATGTTGCAGTATCTGGTATCTCCTGCACCATGTCGCAGTCTCTGGTAATCTCCTGTACCATGTCGCAGTCTCTAGTAATCTCCTGTACCATGCCACAGTCTCTGGTAATCTCCTGTACCATGTCACAGTCTCTGGTAATCTCCTGTACCATGTCGCAGTATCTGGTAATCTCCTGTACCATGTCGCAGTCTCTGGTAATCTCCTGTACCATGTTGCAGCATCTGGTAATCTCCTGTACCATGTTGCAGTCTTTGGTAATCTCCTGTATCATGTCGCAGTCTCTGGTAATCTCAAGTACCATGTCGCAGTCTCTGGTAATCTCATGTACCATGTCACAGTCTCTGGTAATCTCCTGTACCATGTCGCAGTCTCTGGTAATCTCTTGTATCATGTCACAGTCTCTGGTAATCTTCTGTATCATGTCACAGTCTCTGGTAATCTCATGTACCATGTCGCAGTCTCTGGTAATCTCCTGTACCATGTCGCAGTCTCTGGTAATCTTATTTACCATGTTGCAGTCTCTGGTAATCTCATGTACCATGTCGCAGTCTCTGGTATTCTCACATACCATGTCGCAGTCTCTGGTAATCTCCTGTACCATGTCGCAGTCTCTGGTAATCTCATGTACCATGTAGCAGTCTCTGGTAATCTCATGTACCATGTCGCAGTCCCTGGTAATCTCCTGCACCATGTCGCAGTCTCTGGTAATCTCCTGTATCATGCCGCAGTCTCTGGTAATCCCCTGTATCATGTCGCTGTCTCTGGTAATCTCCTGCACCATGTCGCAGTCTCTGGTAATCTCCTGTACCATGCCACAGTCTCTGGTAATCCCCTGTACCATGTTGCAGTCTCTGCTAATCTAGGGTATCATGTCGCAGTCTCTGATAATCTCCTGTACCATGTCGCAGTCTCTGGTAATCTCCTGTACCATGTCGCAGTCTCTGGTAATCTCATGTACCATGCCACAGTCTCTGGTAATCTCCTGTATCATGCCGCAGTCTCTGGTAATCCCCTGTATCATGTCGCAGTCTCTGGTAATCTCCTGTACCATGTCGCAGTCTCTGGTAATCTCCTGTACCATGTTGCAGTCTCTGGTAATCTCCTGTACCATGTCGCAGTCTCTGGTAATCTCCTGTAGCATGTCGCAGTCTCTGGTAATCTCCTGTAGCATGTCGCAGTCTCTGGTAATCTCCTGTAGCATGTCACAGTCTCTGGTAATCTCCTGTACCATGTCACAGTCTCTAGTAATCTCTTGTACCATGTCGCAGTGTCTGGTAATCTCATGTACCATGTAGTTGGTGTAGTTAAAAATGATTTATTTTATGGTGGATATGGCGCTACTTTATAAAAATGGTACAATTTATCCTCTTCAAACCAAAATTCAACTGCTTTTGCCCTGCTTTATTCACTAGTGTCTCTCCATAAATAATGAAAAATAAAAAATTATATAAAATAAATAGTAAATTTCCAAACAAATATATTAAAAAATAAAAAGTAATAAATACCTCTCTGTGATCACTTATTTCGTCCCGTTTTCGTCAACTTAAAACCAAACTTCTCCTATTTAACATGGTAAAAATATTTCATCGCGGTATAGGTGGTATTTTATTTAGTAAAAATTGATGTGGTTGATGTACCATGTACTCTAATGGTCTGTGACGCTGTACCATGTTCTCTAATGATCTCTGACACTGTACCATGTCCTCTAATGGTCTCTGACACTGTACGATGTCCTCTAATGGTCTCTGACGCTGTACGATGTCCTCTAATGGTCTCTGACGCTGTACGATG
>BLSH010203586.1:126440-141440 GCA_018402905.1 Glandirana rugosa
GGACCTTTCACGATCTCCCGACGTTTCCCTTCATTTTGTTAAAATCTTGTTATTAGACAGGATTGCAGATATAATAACATCTCATCCTGCATTACAGAACGATCTGATTGTGGACTAGGTAGAGATTACTACTACTACTGCTTTAGGGACAGATTGCAGATCTAATAACATCTCATCCTGCATTACAGAAAGATCTGACTGGACTAGGTAGAGTCTACTGCTTAGAGGGACAGATTATTGTTCTAAAATCATCTTCAAGTTCTATAGGGTCAGGTTCCTGCTGTTGCTGTAAGGGACAGATTATTGTTCTAAAATCATCGCCTACTCCTATAGGATCAGGTTCCTGCTGTTGCTGTAAGGGACAGATTATTGTTCTAAAATTGTTTTACTTCCCTTTGCAGCCCTCTAGCACTTTCCAGGACTTTTTTACAGTCATTTTTATGCCGAAAAGTTTGGGTCCCCATTGACTTCAATGGGGCTCGGGGTCAAGTTCGGTACTGAACCATAACTTTTTTGCGAAGTTCGGCCGAACATCCGCTCAACCCTACTCAAGTCTACACAGATGCTCTCCATCCAATCTGACAGAGTTTGAGCTATTTTGCAAAGAAAAATGGGCAAAAATGTCCCTCTCTAGAGGTGCAAAGCTGGTAGAGACATAGTGTTTTACTTTTAGGCCAAACAGTTACATTTTGGTCTCATCCGAACAGAGGCCCTTCTTCCACATGTTTGCTATCTCCCCCACATGGCTTCTCGCAAACTGCAAACAGGACGACTTCTTATGGCTTTCTTTCAACAATGCCCATGGAATGCTTTGGATCAATTTTTAATCAGTTCCTCGTTGCAATTGGACAATTGTATAACATGATATGTTGCAAATTCTAAGTTTTTGATGTATTTTTTAGAGAAAACAAATTCCCCTGAAGAAGACCATGACTTTATTGGGTTGAAACCTGTTGGGGTACTCTTGTCCTACAAACACATCCCCCATTCTATTAGCGTCGCTTAGTTGATGGATTATCATGAATTATGTTCTACAGTTTGCAACCAGAGCCTAATTTTTCTTAAATGTTTGCACATTTTAATATTTGTATAACAAAAACAATTTTTGCACAATCTATTGTTATACTAATACTTGCTGCTAAAACCCTGGGGGAATCCCTTCCAATTTTTCTATTGTCTTAATGGGTTGTGCAGCCTTTTTACTCCATTCTGTTCTCTCCTGTTCTGAGTGGTTAAACACCCTTTCCCCCCTTTAACATATTAGGAGTCAAAAAGTGAACTCTGTTGCAAATTGTAATTGTTTTGTCTGTATATATTGTTTGGAAATTATTTCTAAACTAAAATGAGTAATTTTCTGGGCGAAGAATTGGGCTAATCTAATGTCAGGCTATGAGACAGATTTTGAACAAAAAGACCAAGTGGATTTCCTCTCACTTTCAAAAACTATATAAATTGTTTGAAAAAAAGTCTGCATTATTCAGGCATACCAAGACATCTGAGCACTACATCAAAGAGCAGATCAACCCATTTGGGTTACGCATACAGTTCTTTCCTAACTTAGAACAAATCAGTGACAAATGAAAAAACAATGGGAACAAAATTTACAGCAATGTTCACGAGAAATGATGGTTATCTTTACTAGAGAATATGAGAAACAAATGGTGTCCTTGGACACCGAAATTAACAGCACAGAAACCATATTAGTCCCTTTTACCAATCATGCTTTGTATCCTAAGCTATATACAAAACTTAAAGAGAACTTGGTTGCCTTTAATAAGGATATCCTTCAGAAAAAGGAAATTAAATTATGGTGTGATAAAACAGCCATTTCAGAAGGGAAGGCATACAAATGGACCAGTAATAACACACATTTAAAAAAACAACACCACCTGAGAGGCCAGTAACTCCATCATAGAACAATAACCTATACTCATTTAACCTTTCCCCCTCCATCAGCCCGAGGCCAAGATTTCTCAAACCAAGGCTGCGGTCAATCCAAAAGAAGCCGCAATACTAGAGGTTCTCCTGAGCAGGAGACAAAAAACGAACTATTGACACAGACTCAGACTATGCATATAATGCGCATTCCAATGAGAATTCTATGCCCTTGACATCCACCAGTCATACTCACAACACAGGAATGGGAGAGTCAGACTCTTCACTCTCTGATGCATCAGGCCATGCTAGCCATGTTGCACACACTTCGTTCCCCCCACACGAATCAAGGATGGAGGGGTCTGGAGCCCTACTTTGTACAAACCCAACAGGACATCTAAATATCATTACCTGTCCTCACATCAGATAACACAGGCTGAGACCCAGGTACTATCTAAGGGAGTTTTTGCCCTCAACAAAACTTTGATCTCTTCAAAACAGTTACTGATCTACAACTCTTTGCACCAAACTTAATGCTAAGATGTACAAAAGCTAAAATTGACGCAGATTGGTCACAATACAGCATGAGGGAGTTCAAGACCCTACATGATCTTACTCTCCTTTTGGAAGAAGGCAATACAGATGATTTGATTGACCAAATAGATTTAGAAAAACTTTTTGAGGAAATTCACAAATCACCCACAATCCAATTGCCTTTTTCAAAAAAACATCCACCAAATTTCCTTCCCCCAACACAAATCCAAGTGTGGTGATTTTTCTAAAACAGACTTTAAAAGATATTGGTAAACTAACATGACAACAAAAAAATCCTCAAAACCTATCATTTGAGGAAAACGAAGCCTTACAATCCCTACAAAACAACAAATCAATCATTATATATATATATATATCAGATAAAGTCGGCAATGTTATCCTTATGGACCACTCTGCCTATAAATCCATGTGCCAAAAAATACTCGACAATAGGCAGTGGTATAGGCCCATTCCAGCTAGACTCATAGACAGATTTAATAAAGACTTCTATGACATTGTGGGCCAAGCATACGAAGGTGGAGCAATTACTAAAGATCTATACAAATTTTCTGGGACCAAACACTCCAAAGTATCTACCTTCTATATCCTACCAAAAATCCACAAAAACCCCACATGTCCAATGGGGTGACCTATAGTTTCCATCAATGGAAGCTGGACCGAAAATTTAGGTAGAGATATTGACGCACATTTACAACCCCATGTAATAGCATTAACTTTGTTCATAAAGGATACCATTCATTTCTTTCAGTTAATTGATGAGCTAACCAATCCTGAAAACTGCTTCTTTGTAACAATCAATGTGGAAGATCTGTACAGCTCCATCCCGCACACCAAAGGTTTGTCAGCTATACAGAAGATCTAATCCCAGGGGTCCCGACATGATAGGGCCCTAAAGGATTAGACTATATCCTAAACCACAATTTTTTGCCTATAACTCTACCTATGTGTGAGTACCTTGCTGTATTATTACAATCCTATTTAACGGCCTTATCCTATGATTCGCTATACCTCTTTACTTAGTACTTATTTTCCAATGTCATAGTTTAGGTGGTCCCCCCCATTGATTGGACATCTCCTTTAATACATATGTACGAGTAAATAATTTGACTACTTGTGAGTATGATTTGGTTAATTTTTTACATAGAATAACCATGAAATAATTACATTGTGTTTAGTACCCTGCTTTTTATATACCATATTATATCCAACAGTACCGAGGTCTGCCCCAGCATCCTCTGGTGGTAGGGGCTGGTGCTGTGCCAAATTTGGGGGCTCTCTTTGGTCCATCCTCCACATGGCTCTCTCCTGATGTCCACCACTGCTACCTGGAGCTGTAGGTACCTATGTTTACATATGTTTTATATATTGCAATTTAAAGATCTGTAACTAATTATGATATTTGGCCTTCTCTGAAGCTTGATAATGCTATTGTACGCTTGAATATTATCATAGCAATATGTTCTACTTTGTAGGATTTTATGGAAATACTCACCCTTTTTCTCCTGAGGAAGCGTCGGTTAGACGTGAAACATGTACAGATGGTATCCAGTATATCCAGATTCCTGTGTTGATGGACGCCCGCTGGGGCCCCATCTAGGAGTCCTCTTCTCCCTCTTTGGGGTCTATTTCCACCCATTTTTCTTGTATATTTATGTTTTGGCTACAACTATATGCATTACTAAGGCTAACTACTATTGTCCTCTATGATTGTATATGCCACTATACCTGTTTAGGGCTTTTGAGAACTAGGACCCTTGGGCGGTTGCCCTGGCGTGATGCCCATCACCATGGAATCATATACCCTTGGGTGATCCATATACACTTTTTTTATCTTTGTCATTTTAATGAATTTTGAATAAAAATATATTTTTTATATATACTTTAGTTTCATGTTCGGATCTTTGTCAAACCTAAGTGCCTTTAAAGTCCCCAATCTTCCATTTGGAAATGCCCAGTATGTCTTTGTCAAATTTGGGATGTGGCATTAGCTCTATTCATATTTAAGTCCACGGGGGTCACACCGTGAAGACTGTTCAGTGATAGTACCCTTGTGAAATGCCTTCAACAAATGAGCAACAATGATTGGAACCTGAAGTTCACGATGTCTCACAACCAAACCAGCATCACATTTCTAGATGTTTGGGACAATTGAAATCCTGAGTGTTGGCTTAGCAGCACCCTGTTCTTCAAAGATACTGCAAGTAACATGGTGTTGCATGCCGACAGTTTACATCCAACACCCCTAAAAAACCTGATCCCCTATAGTCAGTACCTTTGTCTAAGAATAAACTGCTCCAATGAAACCCTCTTCAAACAAGAGACTAACAAACTTCAGTCCAGATTGTTGGACAGGGGATATAGCCATTCCTGTCTACAGAAGCATTTAACAGAATTATTTGTCAATCATCAAAAATGACTTTTTAAAAAACAAAAATCCAAGAATAATTCTAATTTCGGCCGTACAAGAATTATCATGCGATACTCCAGGCAACACACACAAACCAGAAATATTAGTTAGAAACATTGGACAATATTGACAGATGATCCAGAAGCCAAACAATTTGTATCTAGCACCCCATCAATTACATTTAAAAGGGCCACTTCAATCAAAGACATATTAGTCCAAAGTGAGTACAAAAGAAACACAAGTGGACAACACTGCCCACTTGTAGCATCTTTTGCTTGTGGACATTGCACATACTGCTCACTTATTAACAAGAAAAAGATCTTTTCTCTTCCAAATGGCAAAACATTTAAACCATCACATTTCACCAATTGCCAGACACAAGGAAAAGTCTATTTAATGTCATGCGAATGTGGCGCCTTCTACATCGGCAAGACAAAACAGGAGTTTTGACGACGCATTTCCAAGCACATGTACAGCATGCAAATTGGAAATCCTTATTTTCCTATTGGAAGACATACAGTATTCTAACACAACTACAGGGTTCCCAAAGTCACCTTCATTGCACTCGATCAAATTCATATTCCTGATCGAGGAGGTGATTGAAACAAAGTTTTGCTCCAACATGAACAAAGGTGGATTTTTAGATTACAAGCCACCACCTTCCCAGGTCTCAACGAGTCCATATCCTATGCCCCTTTTTTTAAAGGATTTACATTAGGAAAAACTCATTAAAATAGGAAAGCACATTCTGTTGTACAATCATTTTTTTCCCATAAAAAATGAAATACTAATATTCGGATATTGCTTAAGAAAAAACATGCACACGGCTCTCTTGATTTAATTTGCCTATCAGGCAGGAATATAGTAAGTAATTAATCACATTGCATTTGTTAAAGAAAATTTGCAGTATATGAATCAAATAATGTTAATATGTGTATTAATAAAAAACTCCTTTATTTGCTTTGCCTTTCCAGACAGTGCTTGGGCTCCTCTCTCTCGCATCACTTGACTGAGGGGACATGGACTCGCATCTGCCATGAGGTCTTATATGTTGCTGGTCCTTTGACATGGCCATTACAGTTTAAGTGAGTTTTACCTGCTGGGAAAGGAAGGCTTTCTTTGTCTGGGTCAGCTCATTTGCTTTATGTACCCATCTGATTCATCCATATACATATGGTTCCCTTTTTGAGCTCTCCCTCAATGCCCAGCTTGTAACAAGCACAAAAGCCGACGTGTATCTTACATGCTTGGTCCTGAAGAAGCGGGGAACCCGTGTAACGCGTAGACCATCTGACATGTGCATGTGGCGATTCATGTTCTCTAAGGGTTTACAATTTGTACTTATGTCCTTTTTAATGATATGTGTAACAGAACCGACCCACTCCGCTTGAGTACTTCCATCAGAATACCGCTTCCCTAAGTCTGAACATCAGAGATCAGATGTTATAGCCACCCGAACAAACTATAGGACACTAGCTTGTAGGAACATGGACTGTTTATTAGAACCAACACACACAAATATATATAGCGTATCAGGAGCACTTTCCCCCCTCCCCTCCTGATCTGATTAACATGAACTAATTATCTAGTCCTTTAAACAGTCTAGGTGATCTTCAAGGCCAGACATATCATCTCTTAGGTCAGAAGACCAGAGCTGAGTCAATTAGCACAAGTAACAATGGATGAAAAGACTTAAAAGTCACAGTAGACTTACAATACACTAATTATAGCAGACAGGTGGCTTGCGGATGACATCAATGTCTGCTATGAGTCCCATTGTAAAATAGGCACTATTAGTAATGAGGCCTTTAACATGGATCCCAGGGTCTGTATGTCTTGGGGAGACATGGCCTGGAATCCAAACGCTATTTCAAGGATCCCCAGGCATACACCTCACAAGGAGTAGTGTTCCCTTAAAAGTCAGGCCCTGTCATGTCTTTTGCTGGGCAGAGGGGCCATCTGCCCCAGTTCCCTGAAGCTGGGGTGAAACTGTAGGTGCTGGGCAGAGGCTAGTGGCACTCTGCCCTGTTGCCAGCTCTTCTGCTGGGGACTCCACATCATCTGCTTTGGCTAACTGTTGGGGAGGGAGGTCGACTGCCCCAGCTCCCTGGAAATCCACAGTTGCTGCCGGTGCTGGGCAGAGATCAGTCGCTCTCTACCCTATTGCCAGCACTTCTGCTGGTTTTCTTTTAGTGGAGACTGCAGGCCCATCCACCGACCCCAGTTCAAGCAATGTCTGCTATGAGTCCCATTGTAAAATAGTCACTATTAGCAGTGAGGCCTTTAACATGGATCCCAGAGTCTGTATGTCTTGGGGAGATATGGCCTGGAATCTAAACGTTACTTCAAGGGTCCCCAGGCATACACCTCACAAGGAGTAGTGTTCCCTTAAAAGTCAGGCCCATAGTCAATGGGTAAGAGGCTAGCATTTAGTCCCCTCCAAAAGCCTCTGTGGCGGGTGAGTCTGTCACATTATATGTTTTCAACATATTTTATGGATTTGTTAAACTACAATAAAATCTATATGAAATGTTACCTATTTTTGCAGTTGTATGTTCTCCTTTGGCATATTTAAAGTCCCACCTCAGGTTACTCTATTATGATTTGTTCTTCTCTCTCTCCCTGGATGGATCCGGATGGCAGACTGTCTTCCCGGCACGGGGGAGTGAGGTTGGGGGATTTAATTTCCCCATTCCTCCCTTAGCCGCTGTCCTCCTAAGCCATGAGATGCTCCTCCAGCCATTAAGGGCAGCATTCCCGTTCTGCCGGCATCCTTGGACCCCTCCTGGGCATGCTGGCAATGGCTCGCATTTTCGGCACCGCTTGGTGGCACGGAGTATGCATGAAACGTCACCGCGCCTCTCATTTTGTGGCGGAAGTGATGGCAGTGGCCAGGGCTCTGTCCTTCCAAGAACCACGCGGCAGCTGTGTTTGCGGCTGCAATTCCCAGAGGAGTGGGGGGGCACCTGTGTCCAATTTCCAAATTAGTACTTGGCAATTTAGATCATAGGAGGGGTATATAAATGCCCACCCTCTCACCAACTTGACACTATTATGAGCAGAAGGAGTTGCTAGAGGTGCATCTTGGGCGGCAGATGTAAGTACACACTTGACTTGACTTGTCATTTCTATACAGTCAATACTTCTAGCCATTACATTTTACTTCATTCTAACTCATTCACCTTATCTTACTTTTTATACATGTTTATTTTTAAATGGTTGATGAGGTGGTTCTGTTAGATATCGTTTTTAGACATGGCCCTGCTACTACCATAGAATTAAAAGAAAAAATTGATTTATTGCATATATCGTTCACCCTTTTTTTCCCAGTGAGTACAACACACGGACTCATCTTGTCTCACATACCTTCACTATTACCTTCACTATTACCTTCACTACTTGTGTTTTCACGGTACACCTAAAGTGTTAGTCATCTCAGACAATGCACTTTGAGATAGTAACATTGATAATTATTGGGCTTATCCCCCTTGTTTGCATTTTGTGTCAGTTTTTGGCATTTTGCAATTTTTGCTGGTGTTTTCCCACGATGGCCACACTGTTGGTAGGCCTGGTGTTTTTGGCTTTCACTTATTGAACATGGTCTTGCAATACTAATACTTTACCCTCAGCATAGTCACACAACACGTTCAGTTGCTCAGGGTTTTTTTCACCCCAGCGTTACACATCTGCACCCACTTACCTTTACCCACTTTAATTAATTTTAATTCATTTTTACCTTTATCCAATTCATTTTATTATATAACCAGACACTACCAATGTAGCAGAATCAACATAAGCACACTCATTGGGACAACATTATTACACTCATTCATTTTTCACCCATTAGAATATATATATATATATATATATATATTTTTTTTTTTTTTACTGACCATGTTTGACATCCATTGCACCCATTCTACTATTCTTGTAAAAATTAGAGATAAAAAATTGCTATTCATTTTTGCCCTTGGAAATTGCATCACAGGTGGCTCTTTGGCCCGTTATCTGTGATAACCAATAGTGTGATTCCTTGCAATATAGTCCCCTCTCAATCCTGGTCTTGGGAGCGATGAGAACAGCCCATGGAATGCGCTGGATCAATTTTTAATCAGTCCCTGGTTGCAAGATCTTTCATCATCTACTAGCGGTAAATATACTACAAGTTCAAGTATTACAAATTTTAAGTTTTTGATGTATCTTTTAGAGAAAACAAATAGCCCTGAAGAAGACCACGACTTTATTGGGTCAAAACGCATTGGGATACCATCTGCGGTTGGACTCTTGCCCTACAAACACTTCTGCCATTCTATTACTGTCGCTTAGTTGATGAAGTATGTTCTACAATTTGCAACCAGAGCTTACTTTTTCTTAAATGTTTGCACATTTAAATATATGTATAATAAAAACAATTTTTACACAATCTATTGTTATACTAATACTTGTTGCTAAAAACGCATGGGGGAATCCCTTCCAATTTTTCTATTGTTGCAGATTCCTACCTTTTGTTATTCTGAAGAAACCCCTCTGTGCCCATGTGCAGAAGTGAGTTTAATGGGAGTGGTTTTGTAACTATCAACCAGCTGCTGCACCTGCAAAGCTCTAATGAGGACAATTGCTGGGCCTGCATCCATTTAGATGTGATTTCCTATTGGGAGTATCTTACCAAAAAGGATATTTTTGTTGAAGTGTATGCCTGAAATCTAGATGACGTCTGATAAGACGAAATGCGTCGGGGGCTGCTGACCCTAAATTGCTGCGTTTGTGCTTTTATATTTATCAGCTGCTTTTCATGTTTTACCCCGTTTTCCAATAAATATACTTTCATCAAGGAGGTTTTACACTATTGGAGCTTTTTTATCTCTTTCTTTGGATCTACAACCTCAACGCTGGGAATATCTGTGGGGGAAAACCCTGGATGGTGATTGTACCCTTCCCCACCGACCTTATTGGACTATGGAATGACATCTGGTTGTCCTGTAACCAACCTATGGCTGCCAGTCTTACAAGTAAGACCACCTTTTGTCTATGTCGTCCTGGGATAGTGTGACGTGTGTTTCCTGTCTCTTGGATGTCCGGAGTCCTATAGATGTATTTTGGCGCAAATATATCTTACTTCTGGTAAGCCTTTTATTTATAAGGGACTGGATTCCCCTTGAAGACACATCTTTAATTTTTTCCAGTTTTACAATTTGATACTATCTATGCTTTACATCCTCTTGAACTTTGATGAATTCACCTTCTGGATGAACTTGGATGAACTTTTTCTTCCTTATATAGATTGAGACACATATCATATATATTTTTCTCCCTTTTTTTCTTTTTGCACCAATATGAGCTTTCAGTAATTCTCCAACTTTGTTTTATCACCCTTTGCACTAATTGCACAATTTTGCACTTTATAATGATTATGATTTATTCAGATTGTATTTATGCTGTATGTTTTACAGCGCTGGTTGAGCGCTATATCATTTGTTTACAGTGTGACCATTAAGGACAAGTTTAGTCGTAGTGTGGCTGCTCACCCCTTCTTTCCTTCTTTTTTCTACCTATAGCGCAGTATTCTCCCACAAAAAAACTTTGTAGGAAAATCAGTGGGCCAATCACATGAGCAGGAAATGACATATCTGGGGGGGCATTCTGTACACATTCTGTGGCCATATTGCATTACATTTCACAGAAAATTACAGCGGCTACAGATTGTAAAGGAAAGATAATTTTTAATAACATTCAATCACAATATGACTTGTGTCGCAATTGTATATGCTATATTATTATTATTTTTTTTGCTATTTTTTTCACGAAAGTGGGGTTACCCTTTAAGTATTTTCTGGATTTTTGTTTATTAATTCATTTTTAATGTTAATTACTTTAATTAATGTTTTGTTTAAATTACCCTGTGTATTTCCTGGAGATTTTTTCTTTAACCTTAAATACAATGATGCTAAAGCTTTGCATTTTTCACACTCTGTCTCCAACTATGATCCATTCAAAATTGTAAAGCCACTTGCAGCCACTGACAATAGGAACTTAAAGAGGAAGTAAACCCTGATGGGGTTTACTTCCTCTATATTCTCCTGCAAAGTAGAAGCATAATGGACTACTATGCATTGCATAGTAGCCCATTTTGTGTCACTTACCTGCAAACGAAGCCTGCAATGTCCAGCGATGTCCCCTGTGCAGGCAGCATCCATCTTCAGCCCCTCTTCCTTCTGACTCCGGCTCTGTGACTGGCTGGAGTCATGGGAGCCACCAGTCCCGGCACGATCTCAGTGAAGAAACGGCACAAAGGCCATTTCTTCACTGCGCATGTGCCAAAATGACGTTGGCAACAGCAGTACACTGCATATCTCCTAAACCATGCAGGTTTGGAAGATATGCAGGGCACCTGTGGGTAAGCCTTATTATAGGCTTACCTGTAAGTTAAAGTGGTTGTCACGAGTTGACAACCACTCTAAATATTCACTGAGTAGTTAGCAAGTGTCCTTGTAGGGCAAATAATAAAAAGGTATGAGTTAGGACTATAGTTGGAAAGTTTGAAACAAAGCAAAGGCCCATCACGCTGACTTTGATTAACAGGTTAAAAACTGATACATAATCCATAGCTCCTAAAAAAAAGCTAGTTTGTAATTTGTTTTATCAAAATGTAATGTTCTGCTCTAAGCAAAATTGCCTTTGTCTGCTATCTATATAGAACAGTTTTCTATACAGCTGGAATGGGTTTAACTTTTTGTCAAGTTTTTATTTCTGCCCCTGCTGTAGAGATTCACTTCTATAATTGTCCTGTTGACTATTGTCCACAAGATAGACAGTGATCAGAAATTCAAAAGTTTTGAATCTCTAAGATTTACTTTAGAGTGATTTCCACTTATTTTTTAGGCAAGAAAGTGAAGGGAAATCTGATCAAAACAAAACTTTTGGACCTTGATTTCTTATTATTATAATAATAAGGGATTTATATAGCGAAAAGAGTTTGCACAGCATTTTACAATATGCATATAAAAGCATAATGGGCTACTATGCATCACATAGTAGCCCATTATGTGTCACTTACCTGCAAACAAAGCCCGCGATGTCTCCTGTGCAGGCAGTGTCCATCTTCAGCCCCTCTTCCTTCCAGGGCTGTGTCTCCAGCTCTGTAACTGGCCGGAGTCGCGTGATGTCACTCCCGCGCATGCGTGTGGGAGCCGCCAGTCACAGCACGAACTAAGTGAAAAAACGGCACAGCGGGCCGTTTCTTCACTGCGCATGTGCCGAATGACATCGGCAATGCTAGTACACTGTATATCTCCTAAACCGTGCAGGTTTGGGAGATATGCAGGGCCCTACATGTAAGCCTTATTATGGGCTTACCTGTAGGTTAAAGTGGTTGTCACGGGCTGACAACCACTTTAATGAGTTGTAAATACAAAGCTGTTTTTTTCTTAAAAAGTTTTCCTATGAAAAGTATAGAATGTAAGAACTATGGGGAATACTGTACCCATTTCATTTACGTAATAAACATATAGTTCTCCATTCTTTAAACAATATTTAATTCCAATAATTAAGAAAAGTGAAGTCCAGAGATAACAAGCATTTGTGAACACATTCCATACATTGGAATATTGAGTTTGGACATGTGAAGAATACTGATGATGAATATACTGTAGTAATCTATATAAGCTAATCACATTTCAAATTGCTTTATTTGGATCTAGATAAATTCTGAATTGCTGTTGTAAGTTACTGTAAATGTACTTTGCACATTGTGTTCATGATTTAAGGGATGCATATCTTTTTATATATATGTTCTTGCATTATTCATAATAGGATTGTATTTTTTTTTCTTCTTATTCGGGTATATATGACCCTGCTTGCCACATGAAGCAAGCAGATTGTATGCTTGAGGCTGCTCTTTAGCATTACAGCTGTGTGACTTAAGGCCATGCTGTGTATAGTTTATGCTGTAAGGAAACCTGAAAAACAGGTGATAAACTTACATATGCACATCTAAATTAGTGAGAGAATGAGCACACCTGCTCCCTCTCACTTAGAAAATATGCACCATAGTGATTATCATTTATAGAGAAACAATTAGCAATTGAAGAAGGCATTGCTGGGTTTTCTTAGGGCCATGGAAGCACCATGTATTAAATATATATATTTTTAAATATCATTTTGATACAGGAAGAGAAAAAAATGTAACATAATTCTTTAGTAAAGTGAATATTCAAAGACATTATAGTGTAACTGCACCCTTAGTACAGTTGTACTTGTCTTGTAGCTAGCCCTGCCTTCCAGCTTACCTGTCAACCCTACATATACATGACCTTCCTCCGGTGAGATGTTGCTGACAAAGTCGCATAGCTGCTTGTCAAAATTATGTGAGTTTGACCCTCGAATGTTCTGCCAACTTGCCATTTCATCGTATGAAGAGTTTGCACTTTGTGTTCTATCAGAGTATGACTTTTTATATGACTGAATTGTCCAAAATACAAGTTTTTCTTTAAATTCATAATGTCCTACTGTTGCATCAGAAAAGGTACCTACTTTTTTGAGGTCTTGAGACCTTAATGGGCTAATCCAATTAGTGATGTAGTAATAGGTGAAGAATTATATAAAAAAAAGACCCACGGCTGCCAGTAGTGGTTTCTAGGCTCTCCAATTCCACTGGGGAGACTGCATTAAGCAGTTGGGAGGGCTGTCCACAGAGGAGATCTATTCCCCAATCTCCTTTGTGAAAAATAATTTTGGAAGCACATAGGATTTTTTTCACTTCGGTTTCAATGCTGTCATTCCCTGGCTATTACAGCCAGTGGAAGCAGCTCATCAAACATGACCTGTGTTTGATCATCTGCCTTGAAGGATAGGGGAGACATCAGGAGTCTAATAGGCCCCTGATGTCTCCATAGAAAGTACCCGTCACTGCCCAAAGCTAGTACAGGGGGCTTGTTTACCCCCTTTGATAACAAAAACGGTGAATGAAAAACATTTTTTAAAAAAAGTATAGGGCCATTGCTTTCAGAAAATATATACTGTTTGGGGGTTGTAAGTAATTTTGCAGCAAAAAAATGCTGATTTTAGCATATATGCGAAAAATGGTAAAATTGTCCTGGACTGTTAGTGGTTCAAAAATACCCATTTTCTTTAAAAAGCATGCATAGAGGATGCCTAAATCTGCCTGTGAAGTTGCGTGCTTGTGCATAAGCAAAAGTGACATTTGCAAAGAAAAAAAAATACTATTTACATTTTCAAGCCTCTATCCTCCATTTAAACATGAGCAGTTTTCATCTTGTTTCCATATGTGTGACTACACTGAACATGCAGAATCCTGTTCTTGCTAATTGCTCCTGTTCAGACTTGTATGTTCAGTCATCCTACACTCCATGCTTTAAGCTCAAAAACAGCATGTTCAGACATTTTTGCTACTACAACCTTTGATGGGTGCAACTGTAAACATGCACCACACACATTTGTGCACATTTTACCCCTCTAGAACTGCTCTCCTTCTCTTGCCCAACCCTGGAAACAAATGGCAGAAGCTTGGCATGTGCAAAAACATTTCTACAAAGCTTGCAAAATGCCCCCCAAAAATGCTTTAGTATCACCAGGAATATGCAATTCTTACATCCTGCTCAGGTGTAAATGCAGGCTAAATTACATTTTCCAGCTGTTTCTTTTCCTTTGTAAACAAAGTAACTGGAGATTCCCTTCATCTATACCAACACCCTATCCTAGACGAGGGTTTGGTATCAGTTTGAAGGGGGGCCCCACATAAAAAAACAGCATGGAATTACTTCTAAAAATACAACCCAGACCCTTATCTAAAGGGTCTGATATTTGCTTTTCATGGGGACTTAACACATTAAAAATCTTCATTAAGGTACGACAAAAAAATACACCCCGGGGGGAAGTTTGACTATGGTTTGGGAGCAGATCCTATCCCACAACCATATCTACTTCCCTTAGAGGTCAATGAAACAAATGTTTCCTTTTCTTTGTCGACCTTTTACATTAAATCGGACGTAAATGTGGACTCGTCCTACATTCTTAACGTATAAGGACCACTATGATTTCGTAAAAACCCCCCGTAAAACGTTCGAAACATCTTTACAAAAACGTGTACGGTTCGAAGACGGTAAACAAAGGTCCCAACCCGTTCTCTTCCTCTCGTCAAGATCTCC
>BLSH010203586.1:163165-173336 GCA_018402905.1 Glandirana rugosa
TTTACGTAGTCGTTCACCGGATGGTCACTGTTATAGTGCGCGCGGGTTGGCGATTGGTCGCCATCACAAACTTCGGCTATCGGACGACGAGAAATAATATGTTTTGTTAACGCTAGATACAAACATACATCCATTAACATCGGAAAAAATTTTAGTTTGAGGAAATGTAGTACTACCCGAAGTGAATACCCTCAAAAAGAACTAAAAATAACACTCAAAGGTGAGAAAGGCTAGTCACCAGGTACATTGCCAATGGGAAAACCTATTTGAACGACGAAAAACAAACTGGTAATATTTAACACCAGGACCTGTAGACCATTCTTCGGACTCACTCCGACAACGACCATTACCTATTAAGTGAGATGTACCTAGTAAGGAAGTAACCTAACAAAACATGAATAGCTGACAAATATTATATTATATTTTATTATGTAAAACGTGAAAAAATAACATAAATAGTTGACTTACAATATGTAACAACGTAATAAACCTCGCGACGAATAAAAGAGAAATTACGAGACATATACTAAGACCAAATTCACCACACGTATCTCATAATTGTTTTGTATAATAAAGAGCAGCAGGCTATCGGCTTCAAACACTACCGCTGGTTAGCGGTTGGGCGCGCGTGATATTGTCACTGGTAGGCCACTTGCTGATGCATTTCATCATCAACAAGACATCTTCAGAGGATGGGCCGAATGACAAACATCACACATTGAGGAGAATATGATATACAGAGTATTCCCTAAATTACTATGGACATTTGTCAATATATCACTGCAATGGATGGATAATTTATAGGGGAACTCCTTCCCCATGCATATTAACTATCTATGAGATATCAATCCATTATCTTCTTATCTGATGTTGTGCTATAATCCTCCATTGTTTTCTTCCATTAGAATTGTTAATTCTTCATTCATAGCCCGGAATACCAGCAACACTGGATGTATGATTAAACACATACATCTGATTGAGTAGTAGCATAGTTATACATTTCCAGGTAGCACCTTAGATTCCCTCTGTTACACTGGGCAACAATACGGATTGTTTAATATTGCTGTTTGCATGTTTTATTGTTGTTTAATTTTTGGAAAGTCTGTTTTTTTCATGTGGAATAATCCCACATAATCCCACAATATTTTCTTAACGAGTTTCAATAAACTTTTTTGTATACTACACTGCATGGTAAATTATTGCCTACTTATTGACAGTATGCACTATACAGCTGTCTTTCTTTTTCTGCATCTCCATTAGGCATATACCACACCACACTGGTGAGTCAGTGAGTTATTTACCCCTCAAAGCTTGGTGAAATTCACTTTTTTTCTTTTTTATTATATGCACATACGGTACCTTCCAGAATTTCATGGTAGGCTTAAATACCAAGGGGTAATATTTTGCATATACTAAGTTCATGATCAAGTAGGTTGATCATTTTGCACTTTTGATCTATAATTGTGATAGCCAACCTTACTGTCCAAACGTAAGTTGAAGGGAGAAGGTCAAATGCTGGCTAAACTTGGTGTTTCCATACCAGAGTTGCTTATATTCTGTGAGGTTTCTATAACACTTAGCAAGTTTAGTGAACACATGTGAAGATTACTAATCATTCTGCTCATAGGTTACAGCCTTAAATGTGAGTGCAGGTACACAGTGTTTTCTAATGCCAAACTGTAAAGCCATAGTAAAAGCTTACTCATAGGTCAAATTAATATCTCCTAAATGTGCACAGTTAAGGAGATATTAATTTTACCTACGGGTAAGCTTTTTTATAGGCATATATATATATATATATGCCTAACAAAAGTTAGGCATACACTATTGAGGCCTATTAACACTGACTAAAAGTGTCCTGCTGCCAACCAATTTTACACTGCTGTGTACTCTGTTTCTGATCAATTTTACACAGCTTTATCATTTGTGGTCTCTTACTTCTTACTAAGAGTTTGAGAGAACAGTTTTGCACCAGTGAAAACAGGGACAGCTTCAGCAAACAACTGGCCAATTTCTATCTACTGGTCAAAGTGAGCCTATTACCACTTCATAAAAAAAAGTATATGTTGCTGCTAAAACTACTTGAAAATAGGCCTTTTTTACACTGAAATGAATCATATTGGGGTTCTGATGCTGTATGTAAGGCAAGCTAATTTTAATAGAAAAAAAAAAAATTCAAGAGTGAAATATGCGCTGCCAGTGTATGCTCTCACTGAGACTTTCCATGAAAATGGTACTTTTCTCTAACACCACAGACAGCTTTAAGATATATTTATTAAAGGATTTGTGTATTTTCAATCTTACTCTTGAAGTCCTATGAAAATAATCTAACCCAATTGTATGATATATTTTTTTATTTTTAGCATTGGAAAATGTTCCCCATGGCAGTGCCCAGCCTTTTTGAATAACAGTCTGACTATTAACCCTAAAAATGGGCAGAATCCAAAGCTATCCAAAAAAACAAACATCAGCAACTACATGTACTATACCTGGTGACTTTTAAATGTGCATACTTATCAGCCCAAGAAGTCAAGTGCTGTTTTCTTAGAACTTGAAATTGTCACCACTGTTTTCATTATCGTGCTCCTATCTTAGATTTGGGAACTGTCTGTCTGCTGGCTAACTATTGCACATGCTGAAGATCCATTGACTGATGGAAACTCATTTGAAGCCTTCTGGGATGTGTATTCTTGGAGGCTGTGGGTGGAGAGGGGGTGGACTAAGCTCTATGTTGTCCTCATCTTAGTGAGGAATGAGGAAGTGGGAGCAAATATCCTCTGATAAAAGGTATTTTCTATCCAAAAAAGTTGCAAAAGTATAACATACATGGTTAGGGTGATGTGAGTGAAAGTGTGCTTTTTTAACAGGGTTCGCCACTATTCTTTAATGGGATTCACCACTAAAGTCTAAGAAAGAGTTTTTCTTCCCTGGTGCTGTAAAAAAAAAGATAAAAAATGAAATACAAGCTTCTAACCATAAGTTACTTAACCATTCAAATGAGCTGCTTCAATGTCAGTTAATAAGTGTGGTGAGTACCCATTTATTTAGAAATGCTCAGATGTAGGCACAGACTTGGCATTCATGAGGGCAGCAGGGCAAGAGCGTAGCAGTGCAGAGCTTCTCTGGAATACAGTATCCAGATACTGTGGGGAGCCCCTCTCAAACTGCTATAGAGTACTTCAGTTCCAGTGAGGTGGTTCTTTGTTCTTGGGCCTTGAATACCAGCTGTTCCCCTGTATTTCCAGAGTTACCCTGGGCTTCACTGAGAGGTACACTGTTTAATAGGATAATCATAAGTCATTTTTTGTGGTCTAGACTGCTTTACTGAAGAAGCAATTCTCAGCTAGACTTCCTCTTGGTATAGAGTCTAACAAAGACTATAACATGCAGCCACAAGTTACACTGATTAGGACACATAGACATTCCTGTGAGTCTATGTCTGTGCAGATTTCATAATCTGTTTTTGATTATTCTGCATTGTATGCATGCTGTTTGCCATTCTGAACCCGTGTTACAGGATTGTTTCTAACTTTGCACCGTGTTTGGTAAACTGCAAGTTGGAAATACTCCCTCTCTGATCCTTTAGCTGATTACCTATTTTGTTAAATAAGAGTAGGTGAACTACTCAAATGTGTAATCCTGATGGCCACTGTGTCTGTTGAGGAAGGCTTCCAAAAGGCTGGCTGAGAAAGGAGTGCGCATGCTCATCAGCATAGGGGAAACTCGTAAACGTGTCTCACAGCACCCTGGGACTAGCTACATCACCACATCACTCTCCCGACACACACGCTGTGTTCCAAGCTGCATTCCACCCTGGAAGCCAGCCACTGTGTCCGGATACAATACACTGAGCCTATGCCATCACAGAAAGAACAGCCGTGACGGCTCCCTGGATTCTTGTTCCAGCTCCACAGCCAATGGAACCTGCTGCTCCTTCAGTGGAGATGAATATGGTGCCACGGGAACTCTTTACAAGTTCTGTTTATCCAGTGGCAATGATTACAAATCAACAAAGAATGGCGCATACCTGCGTTGTTGGCAATGCAAAACTTCTCTTGGCAAAAGAACACCTCCCAAGGAAACCCCCATTTCATAATGGCCATAAGAGCCCTTTCAAGTTTATCTACTTGCAAATCTTTCCTGCTAATCTCATGATACTTAAAAGCATGTTCTTCATTGCCTGAGGTCCTAATGTCTCCTAAAAAAGAAAAGCAATGTGGGGAAAGGCCTTCAAAGTGATGTTATCTCCATTCAAGAAACTCATGTTTAATCTCTAAAACAATCTACGTGCTCTAACGAACACTACCCACATACAGTATCTTCTTAGCCAGAGCTAAGGCAAAAAAAGGGGGGAGCACTGATTACAATAAGAAATTCTGTTTCTTTTCACTTACATGAAGCACTAATAGACCCTAATGGCAGATATATTATCTTAACTTGTTATTTAACCGATTCCCATTCAGCACTGTACCGGTATGTCACTGGATAGGAAGGATAAAATCACTGGCTGCAGACACTGATACCTCAGTCATCACTAGCTGCAGCAATGACTGAGGTATCCGAATCCGGTAAAAGTAATCCAAGCAGCTAAAGAGCCATTGGATTACTTTTATAGGCAGTGGAAGGGGGTTCTGGTAACGATGCATCTGGTGGCATCCGGCTCTGGGCACACAGGGAGAGGAATCAATGTTGTTCTTCCCCCTGTGAGACGTCAGAAACTGGAAAAGACAACAATTTTGTCACTTCTTGTTTTGGCTCTTTGTTTACCTGGCTGTTACCGGCCAGGAAAGCAGCCGATCAGACCAATCTGTGTTTGATTGGCCAAATTGGACCCCAGATCTCTCCATAAAGAAGACCTTTCACAGCCTATGCTGTGACAAGGCATGTTGCTCATCCCTCGTGATAGAAACTAAAGAGACAGTGTACATTTTTTAAAATAATTTTTAATAAAATAAATTACAAAACCAATAAATTTAAAGTGCCACGTCAGCCCGTGCTTGTGCACAAAGGCAAATGCACATGCCGATACTACATGCATATGTAAATGGTGAGAGCAATAATTCTAGCTCCAGACCTTAACTGGTAACCTGTAAAGGCTCTTAAATTGTTGCCTATGGGGATTTTTAGGTACCATAGTTTGGCACAGTTCCATGGGCAGATGCAATTTTAAAGCATGACATGTTTGGTATCTATTTACTCAGCATAAAATCATCTTATATATGTTACCATAATATTGGGTATTTTACTGTGTTTTTATGTACTGTAAAAAATATTGTGCTGGGTCTACTCAAAAAAATTAAGGCACCTATTTGCATCAGCTTTTTAAGTACTGTCAACTAAATTTATTTTTGTCTTACTCATTCGACTTTTCATGTTTTCAACTTTGTTGTTTTAAATAAAGCCAACTTAATTTTTTTCAGTTTATAGACCATAGTGTTTTAGGTTAGGAATACATACCTTAACTTGTCTGGAACTATAGTTTTAAGTAAAGCCACCTCAATTATTATAGTTTATAGACCATAGGTTTAAGTAAAGCCAACTCAATATATCCAGTTTATAGACCATAGGTTCAACTAAAGCCAACTCATTTTTTCCAGTTTACAAACCATAGTTTAAGTTAGAAATGCATACATTAATTTATTTATTTATTTCAGGTACTTATATAGCACCATCAATTTATGCAACGCTTTACATATACAATGTACATTCACACCAGTCCTCAAAGAGTTTACAATCTAAGATCCCTAACTCACATTCATACATACACATACTAGGGCCAATTTAGACAGGAGTAAATTACTCTACCAGCACGTCATTGGAGTGTGGGAGGAAACTCACGCAGGCACAGGGAGAACATGCAAACTTTATGTAGGTAGTGTTGTGGTCGGGATTCAAGCCAGCGACCCTTTTGCTGTTAGGAGAAAGTGCTAACCACTACACCACTGTGCTAGCTACTACACCACTGTGCTGCCCTAGGGTGCCCTATAAGGTTTTTATATAATAATAATAATGCAATAATTTGGTTTCAAAAAAAGGAATAGTCTCATGAAATCTCCTCAATCTACACAACATCTCTAAAATACGTCCCTTCCAAACCAATGAAACCACAAAGCTCCTGATTCACTCCCTGGTCATCTCTCGCCTCGACTACTGCAACTCCCTCTCACTGGCCTACCTTTAAATAGACTATCCCCCCTCCAGTCCATCATGAATGCCGCTGCCAGACTCATCCACCTTACAAACCGTTCAGCGTCTGCCACCCTCTCTGTCATTCCCTCCATTGGCTGCCACTCGCCCAACGAATTAAATTCAAAATACTAACAATCAGCTACAAAGCCATCCACAACTCTGCTCCCAGCTACATCACCAACCTAGTCTCAAAATACCAACCTAACCGTCCTCTTCGCTCCTCCCAAGACCTCCTGCTCTCCAGCTCCCTCATCACCTCCTCTCATACTCGCCTCCAAGACTTCTCCCGAGCCTCTCCCTTCCTCTGGAACTCCCTACCCCAATCTGTCAGACTGTCCCCAAATCTATCCACCTTCAGGCGATCCCTGAAAACTTTTCTCTTCAGGGAAGCCTATCCTGCCACCACCTAACAACTACACTCCATATTTTCTCAATCAGCTCATCCCCCGCAGTTATTGCCCTTTCGTATCATTTAACCTTTTTTTTAACATTTTTTTAAACTGATTTGCAAATGTTATATCCTTAAAGCAGCATCAAATGTAAATATAAACATTTAAAAAAAAAGAAAAAGAAAAAAATGCCTCTTTCTCAGCTAACAAATCAAACTGAAACACACACATGTAACATATAGTATATCTGTAAAAGATATAGAACAGAAAATGTAGTAATTTTTTAAGCCTTTTAGGAAAGTAATTTGCACTTTAAAGTGTCAACTTTTGGAGATAAATTCCCACATCTAACTTGAAAAAGATCTTCTGAAAAACTGCAAAGATATATTTTAGGTTTTAGGGTAACTGAGTCCCATAATCATTCTTTCTGATACAAAATGAGAGTGCTATGTGAAAAAATACACTATACTAATATACTTGTTTTGCTGCACAAATGCAGCACAAAATTATGGTATATTTGATTTTGAAATGTAATAACATAGTGCAAAGTGGGTGGGGCTTGAGGTCACATAATCTAAAATTGCAATAACTTCAAAACCAAATGGCAGAAACATTCATTTTTGTGGCACAAAACTGTTTTTAAGCTTAACAGCTGGTAGTCCCTCACCCTGCATCTTGGTTGCATTCTGCCAAATGCAGTAAGCATAAACTTTGCGTGTGCACAAGTGAGTTGTCTCAATAGATGTGTACAATGGACGTATGTCCATTTATTCTAAATATATTAATCGGCAAATAGAATAAAAATATTTTGGATGGTATGTTAAGCAACTTTTACAACAATTTGTATAGATAAAGGAAACATTAGTGCATCATTACAACAATTCATGGAAAAGATATATTTTTTAAGTAAATGTAACTCAATTAGAATATGGAAATGCACACACCTTAAAAGTTTTGTCTAGATTACTCAATATTATACATTATTTTTTGTAAAAGTAAAAGGTGTGTTTTAAGAACTAATGAAAATTAAGTAAGGTACTTAAAATATCAAAGTAAATGAATTAACATGTATTTATTTGTTGAAAATTATAAAATTTTTATGTTAAAAGTACAAGTCAGCAGAATCATTTTTATCAGTGTGCATTCAAATTCATTAACCACTTCAATACAGGGCACTTTCACCCTCTTCCTGCCCAGGCCATTTTTAAGCTTTCAGGGTTGTCACACTTTGAATGACAATTGCGCGGTCATGCTACACTGTAGCCAAGTGAATTTTTAATAATTTTCTTCATACAAAAAGAGCTTTCTTTTGGTGGTACTTAATCACTGCTGGGATTTTTATTTTGTACTAAAAAAAAAAAAAAAGACCGAACATTTTGAAAAAAAAAAGTTTTTTTTAATTTTGTCAGTAAATTTTGTAAATAAGTATTTTTTCTCCTTCACTGATGTGTGCTGATGAGGCAGCACTGATGGGCACTGAAAGGCTGAACTGTTGGGCACTGATGAGGTGGCACTTATAGGCACTGATGAGACGGCACTTATGGGCACTAATTAGGTGGCACTGATGAGGAGGCACTGATAGGAGGCACTGGTGGGCACTGATGGGTGACATGGGTGGCACTGGTGGGCACTGATAGGTGACACTGGTGGGCACTCATAGGTGGCACTGATGGGCACTGATAGACGGCACTGATGGATATTGATGGGTGGCATTGATGGGCAGCAGTGATGGGCAGCACTCATAGCCAGCACTGACTGGTATGAACTAATGGGCACTGATTGCTGGCACTTGTGGGCACTGATTGCTGGCACTGGTGGGCACTTGGGGGCACTGATTTCTGGCACTGGCTGTTGGCACTGGTGGCACTAATGGTAATCAGAGCGCTGATGATCAGTGCCCTAATTACATCCCTAGATGTCCCCTGTGAGGAGATGCCACTGATCGGCTCTCCTCACCACACACTCTGTCAGTGTGAGGCAAGGAGCTCTGGTTACCGGGACTTCCTTGTTTACATGTGGCCGGCTGTGATTGGTCACAGCCGATCACATGGTTAAAGAGTCGCGGCCGCGGCTCTTTACACAGATTGGGGTCGCTCCGTGTCCTGGCAACACGGCGTGTCTGCGATCACACACTGCGCACCCCCTACGGCACGCAGGAGCGTGCTTTCTGGGATGAAATCGTATGAACAAGAGCCGCCCTGCCCCGCCGGCATTTGACGGTGGGCGGGCGGCAAGTGGTTAAAGTGTATTTTTTCCAAGAAATTTGCATTTTGAAAACTGCTGCACAAATACTGTGTAACATAAAAATAGTAACTCCCGCCATTTTATTATCAAGGGCCTCTGTTTGAACAAAATAATGTTTGGGGATACTAAGTAGTTTTCTAGCAAAAAAAATGTTTGCATATAGGAGAGGAATGTCAGAATTGGCCCGGACTGGAAGTGGTTAAACAATTCACCACTCGGTGGCTTGTACCTACAGGTAAGCTTATAATAAAGATTACCTGTAGTTAGAAGGAATATCTTCTAAATGTGCACCATTTAGGAGATGTTCACTATTGCTGCATGTGATGCATACTAGCTCATAATACTCTTAACTTGCAAGGGGGAGTTATTTTGTCCAGCTTTACTACCTCTTAAATCAACCTGTCATTGTAAATCTCCACTGTAAACTCTTTAGCATTACAGTATATCCAAACATTTCTGCACCAATCAGATTTATTTGACCCCCGGAGATGTTAAGTTGCATCCCTTGCAGAAGGACTATACTTTTTTCTAACCCACAAATCCTATTTTACGATTGACTTTCTCAGTGACCTACAGTTACTTCAAAAAGTGTCCTAGGCAGATATTCACGTTACCACTTAGTCGGACCATGTGTCTGTCACTTTGACCATGAAGAAAAAAAATATAAAATTACCTACATGTTTATGGTGCACTAATACCTTTTTATTATCTAATCAGTACCACCATGTCTAACTAGCTGAACAGCATCAATAATTTTTCAGTTTAAACTCCGCCCCTTTATTCAGTGTTATTCACTGTATGTTGGAATTACAAAGCATATTGTAGAGGGCTGTTGATAGAACTGGCAGCAATTGAGAAAAAAAAGAAGGACACACCATATCAATTCTTGAATATATACGATTAAAATATCAGAGGCTCAACATGATTTTGGTAATTAGACAACTGCAAACCCAATACAATGTAACACTAACCTTAGGACTACTCTACTATTAGGGCATGATAAATATCTAAACAATTGAAAGCCAGCTATTACTCCCAAGTTAATAAGGTAGTAAGTTCTTAACTATACCACACAGGAAGAAAAAAAAGAGTTAACGACGGTCAAGATAGTTGTCGGGAGATGTTATACGAAACATTAAGGTTGTATGTCACTTATTGTGACTTATTTCCCCGCCTCAAATTTGACTTTTTAATAACTACGACAAGTCGATCAATCTGTACCACCATGACTAATCTATTATTTTTCCATAATCACGTGGTATTTGTACATCCATTAAAATATAAAAAAAAGAAGTACCAGTTTCACTCTAGCCTTCTCGTGTGCAGACTTGAGGTCAGTGGAACATTAG
>BLSH010203586.1:203838-216746 GCA_018402905.1 Glandirana rugosa
GGTGTCTGGTGGTGGTCACTGATGGGTGATAGGTGACTGGACGTGGTCACTGATGGGTAACGGGTGACTGGCGGTGGTCACTGATAGGTGATGGGTGACTGGTGGTGGTCACTGATGGGTGACGGGTCTCTGGTGGTGGTCACTGATAGGTGACGGGTGACTGGCTGTGGTCACTGATAGATGATGGGTGACTGGTGGTGGTCACTGATGGGTGACGGGTCTCTGGTGGTGGTCACTGATGGGTGACGAGTGTCTGGTGGTGGTCATTGATGGGTGACTGGTGGAGGTCACTGATGGGTGACGGGTGACTGGCGGTGGTCACTGATGGGTCATGGGTGACTGGCGGTGGTAACTGATGGGTGCCGGGTGTGTGGTGGTGGTGGTTACTGATGGGTGACTGGCGGTGCACACTGATGGGTGCCGGGTGTCTGGCGGCGGTCACAGATGCGTGACAGATGAGTGGCGGTGGTCACATATGTGTGACGGGTGACAGGTGGTGGTCACTGATGGGTGACGGGTGACTGGCAGTGGTCACTGAAGGGTGAGGGGTGACTGGCGGTGGTCACTGATGGGTGACGGGTGACTGGGGGTGGTCACTGATGGGTGACTGGCGGTGGTCACTGATGGGTGATGGGTGACTGGCGGTGGTCACTGATGGGTGACGGGTGGTGGTCAGTGATGGGTGACTGTCGGTGGTCAGTGATGGGTGACGGGTGACTGGCGGTGGTCAGTGACGGGTGACGGGTGACATGCCACGGTCGCTGACAGGTGATGGGTGACAGGTGCTCTTTATGATGGCAGTCTGAGGACAGGTACACTTTATGATGACAGGTACCCTTTCTGGGGGCATATGTGGTGACTGTTGGGTGACAGGTGCATTGGGGGGCAGGGGGGGTCAGTGTCAGTGTGATTTTACTATACAGATCAGTAACTCACTGATCCCAGCTCTTCTCTCCTCACACTGGACTCTGTGTGAGGAGAGAAGAGCTGGTAACAGTGAGTTACCGCTCTGTTTACATTGGAAGTGATCGGCTGTGAAGTAGATCACAGCAGATCACAAGGTATCAGCCACCTATCAGTCTGCTCTCACCTCCTACGAGCATGTTCCTAGCACTGTAGCGCAACTGATGCACTCTTTGTGCGCTTTCTCCCTCTCTCAGTCTGCTTTCTCCTGTACAGGAACTGCAAGAGGTTAATACCAAGTCAAATTCAGATACTTTCAATGCCTCATCTAAAGATTGGTAAGCTGCAATATATTACATTTTTTGTTTTGAGTTTAATATTGCTTTAACCACTTGACCGCCAGAAGATTTACCCCACTTTATGACCAGGAAATGCTTGCAATATGGCACTGCCTTATCTTGACTGACAATTGCGCGGTAGTATGACACTGTACCCAAATAAAATTTATGTCCTTTTTTCCCCACAAATAGAGCTTTCTTTTGGTGGTATTTGACCACCTTGCCCTTTATTTTTTGCGCTATAAACAATAAAAGACTGACTATTTTGAAAAAAAAAATAAAAATTTTTACTTTCTGCTATAAAACATATCCAATAAAAAATGTAAAAATGTAATTTCTTCATCAATTTAGGCCAACATGTATTCTGCTACATATTTTTGGTTAAAAAAATCCTAATAAGCGTATATTGATTGGTTTGTTCAAAAGTTATCGCGTCTACAAACTATGGGATATATTTATGGAATTTTCATGAATTTTTATTTTTTTACTTGTAATGGCGGTGATCAGCGAATTATTGTGGGACTGTAAAATTGTGGAAGACACAAGGTGCTTTGACTAGGGGAAGGCATTGATTAATGTTACTGCTTTGCAGGAACACAAGCTCAATATCTTCCCTACGGACAGAATGGCGATCTGCCTTGTTTACAAAGGCAGATCGCCATTCTGGCTGCCTGCCTAATGATTGGCGGGTGCCAGCGGACATCGAGTCCACGGTACCCACAGAGCAGCTCCCTCTGTGTATAATCACAGCGAGAGCAGGTCGCCAGAAGCGTGCATGAGCGGCCCCAGACCCAAAAGTGCAGGATCACGTACTAGGTACGTGATCCTGCACAAGTGAGCCGCCTTGCTGCCGTATATGTACGTTATATGGTCCATGCATATAATCTTTGTTTTACAAACAAACATGTAGTATGTGGTAAAGGATTCACAAATCACTGTGGGTTATTCAATGAGACTGCACAACATAAACAGCCTGCCTCCCAAACTGCTTTGTCTGATTGAAACCTTTGAAATAGCCACCAAATAAGACATTATTGATAGCACTTTTGTGGGCAAATTTCATTTCACTGGTCTTTGTTAAAATAATATAAAAAATAATTGGACACCATGAAAAATCCACAAAGGAGCTTAAATATCTACTTGCTGGCTACAAAATAAATCATCTTTCATGCAATATTTCATATTTACCTGACTCAAAAAAACCACCATTTATTCCCTTTAAATCTCTTAAGTAATGTGCGCTCCCAAGAATCACAAGCTTGGTAATGAACGCTACCTTAGCAGCCCTTGTTTTTTATCTACTGCTTGGTAAACAATTTGTTATGAAACTAAGGTTAGTAAAAGGAAGTGCAGCATAAAGTAAAGACAGATCAAATGTTTTTAAGTAAACAGAAAGTTCTGCAAACATAATATGGCTGAAAAAAACTTTCCATCACTTCAGGCTTTATGAATTGGTTGCCTGGTATTTCATACCTTAGGTTGTCAATTCTAACATAAATTATTGTCTTTAGATTTAGTATAGAAACAATTCATTACTACTACTTTCTGTAAGTGCTTATAGAGTAGTAACAATCTTTATCACTTTACGTTTCTTACTACCAAATGTGTATTAAGGGGCCATATGATTAAAATAAAAGTAACTGATAAAAATGAAATGTGTAGCTGCATTTTGTGTGGCATAAATGTTATAAACAGAAAAGTTCAAACAGAAACATTTTTAAAAGCTAAAATAACAAATATATTAAAGCAAATTAAAAACAGAACAATGACCCTAAGGCTTCATGCACAAGGGTGGGTAGGACTGTTTAATTGGTCAGGTAAGTATAGTTAACCATAGACTTTTGTGAAACTTGAATATTTGATAACAATTTAATTACTGTCAGATCTCATTTATTTTCTGACAAATGTATTAGTGTCAAGAATCAATGCTTTGTTCAGTCCTTGACCTACCAAGGCTATTTTTGACTCTATGCCCCCTATCTGTTAATTACTTTTAGAGGATTAAAAGGTATGCTTTTTCAGATGTTCTTGGTACGGGGCAGTGCTGGATTAACGTAGAGGCTATTGGAGCTGCAGCTCCAGGCCCCTATCATAATTTCAGCCCAATACAGACACAATTACTGGCTGCCAACCGTCGGCCACTATATTGCCTTGCAGAGGTTGCAGACACCAGACAGCTGAATTATAGGCCAGCCGGCCCAATACAGACAGTGTCCCAGCCGGCAGCCGCTACATACATTGCCTTGCAGTTGCAGAGAATGCTGCGCTGCATAGACTCTGTACCAGTGCATTGAGGCTGAGTGTGCTCCTCCCCTTGAAGTCTATCACACATCCCTGTCGGGTGGAGCTTGACTTCCCGGCCAGCATGACATCATCCAGGGGCCGGCCCAAGAGGCTCGTGGGAAAGGAGTGCGGGTGGCACCACTGCAAGCAAGGAGGAGGAAACACTGTACAACAAGTACAACAACTAGAAGTAAGCTCTGCCTCTGCATGGGGCTGGGGAAGTTGTGACAGATAAGTTGTTATCCTTTTTGTTCAGCTCAGTGTACTGGCTGAAGTGGGTTAACTCTTTGGGAGGGCGGAGGCGGGTCTATCAGCGCTCATTAGTGCAGCTCATCAGTGCCACCTATCAGTGCCAGTGCCACCTATTAGTGACCATAAGTGCAGCTCATCAGTGCCACCTATCAGTGCCCATCAGTGGCACCTATCAGTTCCAGTGCCCATCAGGGGAGCTCATCAGTGCCACCTGTCAGTGCCACCCATCAGTGCCACCTATCAGTGCCCATCAGTGCCACCTATCAGTGCCAGTGCCACCTATCAGTCCCCACCAGTGCAGCTCATCAGTGCCACCTATCAGTGCCAGTGCCTAACAACTAGAAGTAAGCTCTGCCTCTGCATGGGGCTGGGGAAGTTGTGACAGATACGTTGTTATCCTTTTTGTTCAGCTCAGTGTACTGGCTGAAGTGGGTTAACTCTTTGGGAGGGCGGAGGCGGGTCTATCAGCGCTCATTAGTGCAGCTCATCAGTGCCACCTATCAGTGCCAGTGCCACCTATCAGTGACCATAAGTGCAGCTCATCAGTGCCACCTATCAGTGCCCATCAGTGCCATCTATCAGTTCCAGTGCCCATCAGGGGAGCTCATCAGTGCCACCTGTCAGTGCCACCCATGAGTGCCACCTATCAGTGCCCATCAGTGCCACCTATCAGTGCCAGTGCCACCTATCAGTCCCCACCAGTGCAGCTCATCAGTGCCACCTATCAGTGCCAGTGCCACCTATCAGTGTCTATCAGTGCAGCTCCTCAGTGCCACCCATCAGTGTTGCATATTAGTGCTGCCTCATCTGTGCCGCATATTAGTGCTGCCTCATCAGTGCCGCATATTAGTGCTGCCTCATCAGTGCTGCCTTATCAGCACCCATAAGTGCCACATATTAGTGCCCATCAGTGCAGCTCATCAGTGCAGCCTATCAGAGCCCATCAGTGCCACATCAGTGCCCATAAGTTCCACCTATCAGTGCCCATCAGTGCTGCCTATCAGTACTGCCTATCAGTGCCACGTATCGGTGCAGCTCATCAGTGCCGCCTACCAGTGCCCATTAGTGCAGTTTATCAGTGCCAGTGCCACCGGTCAGTGTCCATCAGTGCAGCATATCAGTGCCCATCAGTGCTGCCTATAAGTGCCCATCAGTGCAGTCCATCAGTGCCGCATATTAGTGCTGCCTCATCAGAGCCACCTTATCAGTGCCCACAAGTGCCACCCATCAGTGCAGCCCATCAGTGCAGCTCATCAGTGCTGCATATCAGTGCTGCCTCATAAGTGTCCATCAGTGCTGCCTATCAGTGCAGCTCATTACTGCTGCCTCATCAGTGCCACCTATCAGTGTAGCATCATCATTGCACATCAGTGAAGAAGAAAAATTACTTGTTATAGCAAATTAAGAAAAACATTTTTTTCAAAAATGTCAGACTTTTTTTTTTTTGATGTTTAGCAAAGAATAAAAAACACAGTGGTGGGGGGCGTGGCTAGCAGCCGGCTGAGATGGCCGACTAAGAGCAGAGCAGAACGGTGGGATAACAGCAACTACGGCTGTCCAAAGCCACGACTTTAACATCTGTCACCCACAGCAAGAACCGGGAGTAGGAGCAGACATGTCCCGTAAACGAAAGGACGCGCACAAGCCGAAAAAGCTGACGGCCTTTTTAGGCCTGCCTCATCAGACTCACAGCCAAGATGGCGCCGGTGCCTTCTCCATGCCGCACATGCGGTTCCCCGCGGGGAAGGACAAACTCTGCAGCGATCAACCCCAGCATCTCCACGGACAAGGAACACCACAATCCTCCAGTCCTCTGTCTGGCAGCCTGGAAAAAAACAGGTTTAAAGTAAGTGATCAGCCTGAGATGAGTCCGCTCTGTGATTCTCATGATGACACTAGAGAACTACATGAATCCATCACTGCATTCCCCACTAGCAAGCAGCCTGTGCTTGACACAACACTTAAGGACATGTTGGTATCATTAAGGAGCACCATTCATGCTGATATGTTATCCTGCATGCAAAAATTTGGCAATGAAATTGCAGCAGTGGAAAACAGAGTCTCACATATAGAAACTAAGATGGGTGAATTTGCTGATACGATCAATGATCTAGTGGATGCTAATGAAGCTCAGGACTCCAACTACTTGTGGGTTAAAGAGAAATTAGCAAATTTAGAGGACAGAAGCAGGAGAAACAATATTAAAATCAGAGGTGTACCAGAATCAATTCCGGTCTCAGCATTAAAGACGTATGCAGAGGAGCTATTCACATCCATGCTGCCAACTCTGACACCTACAGATCTCATCATTGACAGGATCCATCGTCTCCCTAAGCCAGCTTTCATCCCAGATCAGGTTCCTTGGGATGTCATCCTGAGGTTGCACTTTTTCCATATAAAGCAACAAATAATGCAAACATCCCGCAAACTGCGGAGTCTACCAGAACCATATGACAATTTATAATTGTTTATGGATTTCTCTCAATACACTATGCAGCTCAGGAGAAATTTGAACACAGTTTCTAAAACACTGCGGAATAACAACATTCCTTATCAGTGCCTACAAGGCTCGCTATTCAGTGGAAGGGCACTTCCTACATAATTTCCTCCCTGGAAAAAGGCTTAAAACTGCTGAAAACATGGGACATTATCCCGCCACGAACCCCGCCATCCAGCCCAAAAGCTTGGAGACACAACACCTTAAGGGGATCCCAAGTAAATGCACCACAGCAAGCTGAGGGATGAGGATTTCTATGACTCCTCTCACTAACCTGATCCACCTATCAGCCGTTAGTTTATTTTCAAACCACTATTATCTCAAACTCCCCGCCTGTTCTGCACTATATTATGACTGCTAGCTGGAACTTTACAAGTTTTGTACTACCCCTCTTAGTCTGAGCAGTACACACTGCACACTGGTCCAATCGACCTTCCTTTTACACTGTTGACATTAATAACCAATTTTATTTGATTTTGTTCTTGTTATTTCTACTGTTTGGCTGAGCAGTATACATCTTCTCCACTAAAAATCTGCATTCAACAAAACAAACAGCACAACCAGTGATCCCAGCAGAAAACACCAGAGGTTGCTCTAGAACTACATCTGACTACTACTTCAACTAATAGTGAGTACTTTTTGCAATACCCTACTTCACACAATGGGATTCAAGCTCCTTTCCATTAATGCGAAGGGTCTGAACCACCCCGTCATTATGGAAGGAAGCTAATATCCATAATAGTGACATCCTCCTTGTGCAGGAATTACATTTTCACAAACAAAAGTCCCCTCCATGCACTAATAAAAATTTTCCGCACATATTCAAATCCTGTATGGCAGCAAAAAAAAGGGGCGTCATGATAGCGATCAAGGACACAGTAGCCTTTAAACTGCACGAAGCAATAACTGACACAGAGGGACGATTCATCATATTGGTCTGTGATATCAACTCTACTACCTACACCTTGGTAAATACGTACGTCCCAAACCAGAACCAAATAAGATATCTTAACTCTCTCCTAAGGAAAATCAAGAAATGCCAAAAGGGTTCTCTCCTTATTGGTGGAGACCTCAATATAGTTGCTGACTCCACAATGGATTCAACTGCTGTTAAAGCTAGAAACCCAATAACCCCACGAGACTTTCTCTTGCATCATGACCTATTACTATTAATGTGATCACTTGGTCTGACCATGCCTCAATCTCACTAACACTAGCTGATACATACCCCTCGGATTCCTCGTTCGTGTGGAGAATGAATTCCTCACTCCTTCAGACCACACAGACGAGAAAACATATTGAGAAGAATCTTGTGGAATTTTTTAACAACAATACCAATTCTGTGGACAGTCCAATGGCACTATGGAATGCCCATAAGGCTTTCATTAGAGGGGTTTGTATTCAATTAGGGGCACAAGAGAGGAGGAGGAGACAATGGCGGTTTAGTTCTATAACTTCCAATATTGCTAAATTGGAAGCTGACAATAAAAAGAACCCCCTTCCCAGAAACCACCAAAAATTATCTGAACTACACTACGAGCTTAAAGAATTACTCCTACACCAATTTGAAAAGGCTACCCAAAGACTAAAAATGATATAATACTCCACATTCAATAAAGCTGGGAAGCTCTTAGCAAAGAAACTCCAGGGGCACCGTTCCAAAACAAAAATAGCCTCACTACTACACCCTGACTCCAACACACCAACCTATAATCCGAAAGGCATAGCTAATGCCTTTAGCTCCTATTACAGCTCTCTCTACAACTTACATGAAGACACAAATACACCCCAACCCACACCTCAAAATATAAACAACTTTCTTTGCCAAATCCACCTTCCCAGCTTAACTAAACAACAATGTGATACCCTCAATACTCCTTTCACAATCCCAGAAATCATTAAAACTATCAATACACTTCCTAATAAAAAATCCCCAGGCCCTGACGGCCTCATTGGAGAGTACTACAAGATATTTCAGAGCCATTTGAGTCCCCACCTATGCCATGTTTTCCAGGCCGCCGCTGCCTCCTCCTCCTTCTCCTCAGAAATGCTTGAAGTGTTAGTAGTTACATTGCCAAAGCCAGGGAAAATGCCAGATAGAGTGCAGAATTTTCGTCCAATTTCATTGTTAAACAACGATGTTAAATTATATGCAAAATTAATCACCCTAAGGCTCACTGATATTCTTCCTGAATTGATAGATGGGGACCAATCAGGATTTACCAAGGGACGCCAATCCTCTGATGCCACCAGGAGACTTCCGAATATTATACATTTAACAGGTAAACTCAAAACGCCTTCTCTGCTCCTATCTTTGGATGCAGAGAAGGCGTTTGACAGGATTCACTGGGTGTACCTCCAAGCGACACTACTGAAATGTGGGTTCTCAGGGCAAATTTTGTCTGCGATTTTAGCTCTATACACATGTCCCTCAGCCAGAGTGTACACGTCAGGATCACTATTGCAACCATTTAAAATTTCCAATGGCACAAGGCAAGGATGCCCACTCTCACCATTAATATTTAATTTACTTATGGAACCGCTGGCCTCACAGATTAGGCAACATCCCCAAGTACATCGTCTCACTGTGGGATGTAAAAACCATGTTATCAGTTTGTTCGCAGACAATGTCATCTTAATGCTAACCCATCCCGAGAAATCCCTCCCAGCTGTCTATGACATCCTTCAAAGGTTTAACGGGATCTCCTACTATAAAATAAATTAATCTAAGTCACATATACTAGACATTGGAGTATCAGCACCCATTAGAAGAACATTAGAATCCCAATATCCTTTCTCCTGGAAAGATGAAGGTATTCCATATCTGGGAATAACACTCTCAAAATCTCTCAGAGACATGTACACAGCAAATTATGCTCCCTGGTTAGTTCAACTTAAAACTCAACTGTCCACTCTATCTAAACATGAACTGTCCTGGTCTGGTAGGATGGCAGCTTTCAAAATGCAAATAATGCCACAGCTCTTATACCTCTTCAGAACGCCCACTATTCCAGTTCCACAAAGTTTTTTTTAAAACCCTACAATCCACTCTTAACTGCTATTTATGGCAAGGTAAAAAAGCTAGATGCGCCTTTAGCAAGTTAACTAAATCAAGAAGAGCAGGGGGTCGGGGGCGTGGCCAGCCGGGATCACGAGCGGACGCTTTCTGAGGAGCTCCGCATTGGCCTGCTTCAATCCTTGGGCATCCTACGAACCCAAGCAATGGTGAGCAACCCCACCACCCCATCCTTACTCCCCTCACCCTCAGCTACAATTTGAGGCCTGTATCAGCCCGATCGGCGGCCGGCGGCCGCGGCTCCCAAAATCGAGGCCGCGGCTTTTGCGGCCTACCACGGAGGCTAGCTATACCTCGGCCCCGGGAGCCCATCTCTTCCTCCCACCCACCCAGGTGCCTTCCCTGCCCTCTCTGGTACCTACCCTGAGAAGGACTGCTCCCCAACCTTCCCTGGAGGCCATCTAAAGGACCCAGAAGGAGAACCGGATGGCGGCCTACTAAGGCCTAGAAACATTCCCTTAACTGTTCTGCCCCTGAGACCTATCTGGAGGACTGCCAATTCAAGTGACCCTGACACCCCCTGAATCTGCCCTTTATGGAGTCCTCACATTTATTACCACTAATGCAATTTTGGATATGTTCTAGCCCATAAACTGCTCCGCTATGCCTGAACCCTCCAGATGAACATTTAGAACCTTTATACTTTAACGTCAGGCAGCTGTTAGAAAGCAGAAGAGGAAAGTGAGCGAACAGTGAAACATTTTTACTTCTTTCTACTGCGACATAGTTTTGTATGACAGGGGGTAAGAAGACGCAAAGCCGCCGCCCTAATCAACATAACCTTACTAACTACCTGTTACGCTTAGCTCAAAAAGGGAAGATGAGTCAGAACGGTACCAAAAAACAAACCTCTGCCGCTGTGTCCCCATCCCCCCTAACGCACTTGCAAACAGCGATAATTCTCCTCCTTTGACCAAAGCGGATCTCGATGAGAGCCTTACAATTATTTACGAAAAATTAGCTGCGAAGATACAAACAGAAGTGCACAAATCCACCAATGCTCTTTCCTCTGAAATAGCGGCTTTGGGCAACCGGACGGACCGCCTGGAGACTAAACACGACGAACTATCTCTCGCCCACAATGACCTGAGAAAAGATTTTGAATCACTAGCGGAAAGCTTCTCCTTCGTTCAAGCCCAAGTGGAGGATCTAGATAATCGCAACAGGCGAAACAACTTGCGGATCAGAGGGGTTTCGGAAACGGTAACTGACCTGGTACCTGCTATGAATAAACTATTTCAAGAACTTTTGCCAAACACACCGGTAGAGGCATTTAAATGCGACAGAATCCACCGTGCGCTCAGACTCAAACCCCCTGCAGACAAACCGCCCCGTGACATTATTATGTGTCTAAAAGATTTTTTAATCAAAGAAGAAATCTTACGAGCCTCCAGAGGCACTCCTAACATCACCCTGGAAGGATGCAAAATCCAAATATTTCCGGACATCTCTCCTGCAACTCTAGAGAGAAGAAGAAAAATGAAGGAGGGGACTTCTATCCTTCAATCAGCCAGAATAAGGTACCGATTGGGCTTTCCTTTTAAACTCACAATTCCTCACAATGGCACAACCTACACTGTTTTTAACCTAAGTGAAGGAAAAGAATTACTGATCAAGCTGGGTCTGCTGGAGCCTGACCCGTCGCTCAGGCTACAAAACACCCCACGACCTTCTCCAATCTGGAACACCCCGGCCTCCCGCCGGGACCAACGTAGATGGCGTCAACCTTTTAGAGATTCCGAAGCATGATAAGGACAGTTGTCCTTTCTTTTGCCTCAAGCTTCTAACCATACAAAACTACTAGAGGCTAATATTGGTCTTCTTTTTCAAGTTTTTATGGAGCAACGTTTTTGCTTTGGTTATCTGTTTGTTATTTGATAAGTACCGGAGAGGTTTCATTATTACCCTCTTCTCCTACAAACTCATCTTCCTCACACAACTACTGAAAACTGCTTTATTTACAGTTGGAACAACTTTGCCAAAATGAACTCCTGTCTCATATGGTATTGCCGTCCGCAATTTAATTTTTCATCGATAGCATAATACAGAAATTACTCCTCCACTCTGTTGATCTTCAAACTCATTTATTCTATTCTTTAACACCGACAGGGGTAACTTTCCGATTTAAACATTTAACCCTTTTTTAATCTGGTGTTATTCATACATTTTTTTCTGAGTATCTCCTTCTCATCAGGACAGATACCCCATCAAGAAAAAGTTTTTTTTTTTTTTTTCTTTTTTCCTCCTCAGGAATATAAAGACAACAAACGGGTCAGATCCGGAGTGCCTAGCGGTTTAACAATGTCAGCTGCCTAATAACTATATTTACTAGCTATTTTTTTCTAGTTTCACTGCTTAAATTGTGTGATAGCTTAAAAATGTATATATTTCCTGACATATCAAGGTAATGCCAGGTTTTACACAAGTATATTTGGTTCCTAGTTCTTAAATTTAATTGTATATCTTATCTGGAGGGTCGGGAGTGGTCATGATTCCCCCCCAGTTGGGCTTTGCTTCCTCCGCGTGCTGCTGCCGGGCAATGTCCGGGCGCGTTTTCTGCGCTGGGGCGTTCCCGGTCGCGGCTCGCGGGGTGAGTGGCCCAATTTTTGGACGTGTTTGTCCAAACTTAACTTTTGCGAGATCAAGCTTTACACTTAAGTTTGATCCCCTTCAAGTTTGTTACAGACTACTTATCTGTTTATTGTTTTTGTTCTTTTATTATGATGGAAGGATTAGATCGAATAGAGGAAACTTTGCTTATATATCAGGTACGCGTTATATGATATCACCCAGTTATGTCTTTCTACGGCTGATGATTATAAGGTGTAGTGGTTCAGTCTCACCCTCCCCCTTTAACAATTCATTTTCTCAAATTATAATTCCCCTCTAATGTTTCTAATATGGGTCTCAAAATAATATCGCATAATGTACAGGGGTTTAACTCCCCTCACAAAAGGAAAAAAGCCTTCAAGCACTATAAACGCCTAGGCGCAGACATAATTCTCCTTCAAGAGACTCACTTTCAATTAAACAATCCACCTAAGTATTTTGACAAGGGCTTTAGACAGTACCACTACACCGGCCACTCCTCCAAGTCTAGGGGCGTGGCAATATTCATTAGTAACAATTTTATACTGGATGTTCAGAAGGTTTTTAAAGATCCTGAGAGTAGATTTATTATAATCAAAGGTTCGCTAGGAGGTAAAGCTGTTACAATAGCATCAGTATACGCCCCTAATACCTCACACACCTCTTTCTTTAGTTCCTTTTTTGATGTTCTCGCTCTACACGATTCCCCCCATTTAATTATAGGTGGAGATTTTAACTTATCAGCCAATCCATCTCTTGACAGAAGCTCTTTCACCCCCCACACTAAGGCCTTCCCCAAATCACTAACCCGCTCGCTTAACGAGTTCCAACTAATTGATTCCTGGAGAGCCCACAACGTAGGTAGTAGAGCATATACCTTTTATTCCCACCCCCATAACAGCTACGCCAGGTTAGACTACATCTTCTGTACACCGATACTTCTGGCCAATTCTACAAGAGCAGAAATACA
>BLSH010203630.1:2527-22379 GCA_018402905.1 Glandirana rugosa
TCTTTCCGATTTTTGGTGTTATTCGTGGTAGTTTAAACGAGGTTGCCACCTTTTTTTAATAAAGGACTAGGGGGTCTGCCGTTACGCTATAAGGGACCTAGTTGATGGGGACTACAATAATAGATATTTGCGATCGTAGGCCAATATAAAACACGTAAGTCCTTACGTGGGTCGAGAAACAATTTTGCTAGATGACTCGACCGGATCTTGACCAAGTAAGGTGTAAAAGTGTCGAGAATGACACTTCTGCAGAAAGGTATACACTTTCAATTCAGAGAAAAGGAGGTCTACATTTCTCACGGGGGAACAGGAGACATTACTGGAAATTCACTTATTGAGTTGGGGTCCAAGTGATATTTAGCTGAATTGAATTTAATTCTCTCTTCAGAGAGAATTGAGGCGATTAAGGGGGGATATGATTAACTTGTATAAATGCATACAGTAAAGCGGTCTATATAGTGAACCTGGGGTTGAGTTATTCACTTAAAGGTCATTACAGAGGACAAGGGGGCACTCTTTACATCTGGAGGAAAAGAGACTTAACTTTCACATATGGAAAGACGTCTTCACAGTAAGAGCTGTGAAAATGTGGAATGAACCAGTTCTAGGCCAGCTCAGTAGATCGTTTTAACAAAGAGCTGGGTGCATTCCTGAATGCACAAAATATAACCGGATGCTAGCGTTTATAGATAATAACATCAGGGGTAGTTGATCCAGGGAATATCGCATTGCCGTCTGGGGGATCAGGAAATAATTTTTTTCCACCGTTGGAGCAAATTTGATGGTGCTTATTGTGGTTTTTAGCCTTTCTCTGGATCAATTGTGGGTATAGAAATGTATACGTGAACATTTTCTATTGTATATTTTATTTTTTTCTATTGATTGAACAAGATAGACTTATGTCTTTTTTAGAGTGACTCAGTCACTATGTGACTATGTAACCTTTGTTAAAGGCAATAAGAGGGTGGATGCAACAATTTGAGGACAGCCCCAGGCAAACCACAAAAGAAATAACAGAAATATTGTGAGTTCCTTTTATCTGGTTATCTGGTGCCATTTATCAAGGTGTCGCAGGGGCAGGGTTCATTGGTATGCTGATATGAGGGGGGGGGCAAGATATATATATTTAAGGTATGAGTCTTGGAAAGTCACGCTCACAAGCTTCCTCCAGCTTACAATGGCACCACACGCAAGCATCCTTCTGCTGGCAGCTCTCTGTATAGGATCAGGTAAGGGGCACCAGACAACATTAATATTAGGATTCTTTGGGGGGGAATTTTACAATGTTATGATACATTTGAAAAAACAAGCAATTTATAGAAGCTAGATACTTGTAATACCCTTTGAGATGACTGCAGTACAGTGCCGTTACAACTTTCTTACAAAATGGATTTTAGTATCCTGCTCAATGGTTACAAGAATGCTCTAGTGTGGGGTTGGAGAAGAGAACCCATAGGATCCTCCGCCAACCCATTTTTTCTCTTAACCCTTTACCCCTGATATTACCCCCATCCACCAGTTGCGTCCCCTTGCCTCCCAGGACCTTCCCCGAGCCTACTGGCTTTTCCTTCCCATGCATTCTGGACTCCCTATATCCCAACCTACACCACCTTGCCCCTCTCTGTCTTAGTTAACTCTCTAAAATTCTTGCACTGGAATGTGATTTTCTTCTACATGCCACCTTCACAAATGTAACTGGTTGTTTTTGTGCTAAAGATGTCCTTAAACCTATAGAATTTTGTTAGAAATGAGTCCTTTTCAGAACATTTGTTCAATTAGAGGGATGATTCTACCATTGGCACAACAAATCTAAGGGCAAGGAAGGAAAAATTTTGTAGAATTTTATGGGAAGAAACACATTTCTAATTTTTTAATTCACTCTCGGCTCATGCACTTGTCAAAGTTATTTCAGAAGTAGGACGTTCTTTCTATGATAATGGGAACATCGACATGATACTTGAATGAAAGGCCATTTGAAATTAGCCAATCCCGTAAAAGTATCATCAAATGGTCAGATGACCGATTTATATAATTTCCAACAAAATTCTACAACAATTAAAAAACGTACAATGCCCGGTTTTATGCCACAATCTTTATGCGTCTTTATATACTCATCCTTGGGATTTACCAGTTTGCAATGTATACATGAATAATATGAAAATATAATAAAAAATAAGAAGAAATATAATAAAAAGATGGATTTTAAAACCTTTTATTCGATTTAACATGTATTACTTTTAGAACATATAGAGCTACATTTACAAAACGTTTTTTCTTTTGTTCTGCTGTTTTTTCCTTGATATCAATTCAAAAGCACTCATAATACATTTTATATCAGATCTCTAGTAGTAGTAGTATGTAGTGATATTATATCCCTGTTAGCGTTTCTTTTAATCAACCCTTATGAAAAAAAATCAGCTTAAAAAACAATTCACAAAGATTCATCACACAGGTTATCGCCCCTTAATCACTTTGCCTCTGGAAGAAATGTTTTCATTTTTTTTGCACACATGGTAAATTCTGCATTTTTGTTCAAAAAAATGTATTTGCCATAAAAAAATAAAAGTGCGGCATCTGCAATACATGTGATGAACAAAGAAGTTTTTGTACACAAGATTCAAAAGTGTTAGGTTTGCCAGGAAACCCAACCGTCACTCCGGTTTCCTGACCTGTAGTCTTGTTATCCCGGTATCAGGTGGGGGACGGTTGCAGCCCTGCAGCCAGAATTCTGGGACCTCTATGGTTTTCATTTTTTGCGCTATAAACAAACAAAAGCGACGATTTTGAAAAACGAACAATATTTTTTACTTTTTGCAAGTACGTTGTACTGAATAAGCTCATGTTAGGTTACCTACCTGTCTTGTACCCTGTATGGCTGAATTTTGCAAATAAATACAGTACCAGCATTGCTCGTGGAGTGCCGCCAATTGTTTTTTTTGCGGATCTGAACTGGTTAAGAAAGGTGACTATAAATTCAAACCTAAATAGCCAACCCCCAGAACTACGCACATAGTGGTGAATCCATGCAGTTCTCCAATAACCGCTACTTGTGCTGGAATCTCTACATCCAACCATCTCAGATTTTTTTACAGGCAAAATTTATCATTGAGTTCTTCTTTTAACCACTTCAGCCCCGGAAGGATTTCCAGCTTTAGGACTGGAGCCCTTTTTGCGATTCGGCACTGCGTCACTTTAACTGAAAATTGCGCGGTCGTGCGACATTGTACCCAAACGAAATTTGCGTCCTTTTTTTCCCACAAATAGAGCTTTCTTTTGGTGGTATTTGATCACCACTGCGTCATTTCTGATCGCCGCTATTAACAAAAGAACAGCGACAATTTTGCAAAAAAACCCAAATTTCTTACTTTTTGCTAAAATACAAATCCAAAAAAAAAATATATAAAAAAACATTTTTTTTCACCGTTTTTGGCCGATTTATATTCTTCCTCATATTTGTGATAAAAAAAATCGCAATCGGCGTTTATTGATTGGTTTGCGCAAAAGTGGTCGCGTTTACGGATGGTGAGAATTCATTTTTTGGGTTTTTATTGTTTTTTTATTTTTTACTATTAATGGCGGCGATCTGCGATTTTTAGCGGTACTGCGATATTGGGGTGGACATGTCGCACCATTTTGACACTTTTTTGGGACCATTGGCATTTATACAGCGATCAGTGCTATAAAAATGCACTGATTACTGTGTAAATGCCATTGGCAGTGAAGGGGTTAACCTGCAGGGGGCACTCTAAGGGTTAACTGTGTTCCCTGGGCGTTCTAACTGTGGGGGGACTGCCCTAGCAGGGGAAGGGAAGTGGTCACAGCCTCCATGTAGAGGAAGGCTGTGATCACAGCCCTTCCCCCTCACAGAACGGAGATCCGTGTTTACATACACGGACCTCCATTCCTTCACTCCGGGGGGGGGGGGGCATCGCGGGTGGCCGGCGGCAATGGAAGCTGCCGCACCCGCTCCCTGGCCCTCCCCGGACACAGTGAGCGCGCGGGCGCGCCTCCGGCGGGGCGCGCGCGCTCACTGTGCGCGATCTGGCGGCCGCCGTCATATGACGGCGATTCGCCTTACAGCGCCACTTTGCCGCCGTCAAATGCCGATCGGCGGTCGGCAAGTGGTTAAAGATAACAGTGGTGTAGTCATCATGTACTGCTATTATCAGTATAAATGTAGACGTTTTATCTGCTTTTATTGAAAGATGGAGTCACGCTTTAAATTGTTCTCTTGCAGCCCATTCCCTGCAATGTTACACATGCACCGAGCAAAGCAGCAACAACAACTGCAAGACAACGACTACCTGCTCATCCGGATACGGCTTCTGCAAGACGCTTGTAGCAACTGCTACAGTAGGTGAGACTCAACAAAGCCTTACTCATCCGGCCATGAAAGAGGATTTCTACAAACAGCGCCTTGAAAAAGTATTCATACCCCTTGACATTTTCCACATTTTGTCATCTTACAACCAAAAACGTAAATGTATTTTATTGGGATTTTATGTGATAGACCGACACAAAGTGGCTCATAATTGTGAAGTGGAAGGAAAATGATAAATGGTTTTTCAACATTTTTACAAATAAATATTTAAAAAGTGTGGGGGGGCATTTGTATTCAGCCCCCTTTACTCCGATACCCCTAACTAAGATCTAGTGGAACCAATTGCCTTCAGAAGTCACCTAATTAATAAATAGAGTCCACCTGTGTGTCATTTAATCTCAGTATAAATACAGCTGTTCTGTGAAGACCTCAGAGGTTTGTTAGAGAATCTCAGTGAATAAACAGCATCATGAAGGCCAAGGAACACAACAGACAGGTCAGGGATAAAGTTGTGGAGAAGCAGCACCCACCCCTCCTGTTTAAGTTTGTACTACTTGTTACGAACTGAGCTGGCTGATGCAGGGAGGAGGGTTACTATCAGTGAGGACTGCTCCCCTGGGAGGGGCTGTGTCTGCCTTTTTGTTGAACTGCTGTTCTGCCTAGTCCCCTCCTGAAGAGGGCAGTATAACCCAATGGTCTATGGAGTTGCTGTGTCCGTCAATGAACTCAGAGAAAGGGATTTTAAGGTAAGTAGAAAAAAAATCACGTTTTTCCTTCCACTTCACAATTATGTGACACTTTGTGTCGGTCTATCACATAAAATCCCAATAAAATACATTTACATTTTTGGATGTAACATGAGAAAATGTAGAAAATTTCAAGGGGTGTGAATACTTTTTCAAGGCACTGTATCTGCTTCAGTCAACTTGTGAATCTCCCATGGTTGAAAGGTAGAAGCATCACACCATAAAGGATGTTGGTTTTCATGGTATCACACACCATAAAAGGAATCCCACCAGTTAAGCAGGCATCTTGGTCCCAATATATCATGGATTTATATTCTTCCTCATATTTGTGATAAAAAAAATCACAATCGGCGTTTATTGATTGGTTTGCGCAAAAGTGGCCGCGTTTACGGATGATGAGAATTCATTTCTGGGGTTTTTATTTATTTTATTTTTTTTTACTAGCAATGGCGGTGATCTGCGATTTTTAGCGGTACTGCGGTATTGCAGCGGACATGTTGGACATTTTTGACACTTTTTTGGGACCAATGACATTTATTCAGCGATCAGAAATTTAAATGTCCACTGATTACTGTATCCATCAAAGAATGAAAGAGAAAAATTGATTTTTTCCACCGTAAAATCCCTTTCTCTGAGTTCATTGATGGACACAGCACCCACCCCTCCTCTTTAAGTTTGTACTACTTGTTACGAACTGAGCTAGCTGTTGCAGTTTAGCAGGCATCTTGGTCCCAATATATCATGGATTATATATCATGGGCATTCTGAATCCCGAGTACTCAAAATTTATTGGAAATAGCTGATCTTGGGGTCAAAACAAGTCAGTGCCTTAACCCCTTCAGCCCCCCGGAGGTTTTACCCGCTTCCTGACCTGGCCTTTTTTTTTCGTTTCGGCTCTGCGTCGCTTTAACTGACAATTGCGCGGTCGTGTGACGTTGTACCCACATAAAATTGATGTCCTTTTTTCCCTACAAATAGAGCTTTCTTTTGGAAGTATTTGATCCCCTCTGCTGGTTTTGTTTGAGCAATAAAACTGACAATTTTGAAAAAAAAACTTTATCATCAAAAACTTTATCAACTTTAACTAAATTTTTAACAAAAAAGCACATCTAATAAAAAAAATTAAAATCTAATTTCTTCATCAGTTTAGGCCGATATGTATTCTGCTTCATATTTTTGGTTAAAAAAGTTCAGGAGATATTTATAGCACCTATAGGTAAGCCTTATTATAGGCTTGCTTATAGGTTAGCCATGGGCACGGCTGAAAAATTTGTTCGCTTTCCTTTTACTTGTTTTTTTTTTCTTTTTTCGTGTCATTCGTTATGATCGAAATCCGTTGTTTCGAATAAATTTGTTACTTCGCAAAAATTCGGCAATTCGAAAATTTGGAAATTCGAAAATTCGGAAATTATGAAAATCCAAAAATTCAAAAATCCGAAAATAAGAACAAAAATCAAAAATTCCGAATTAATAACTAACTAATAATAACCAACTATGAATTTATAGGTATTGGAATTTCCTTTCAAATTTGGCTGTTAGTGAACGTAGCGAATACGAATTTATCCGAAGTTACGAATTATCAGAAATAATGAATGCTGCATGTAAACAAATGGAACGTAACAAATGAATTATAATAAATAACAATAATAATAAAAAGTTTTTATTATTATTTATTATTATTAATTGGTTACGTTCCATTTGTTTAGATGCAGCATTCATTATCTCGGATAATTCGTAACTTCGGATAAATTTGTATTCGCTACGTTCACTAACAGCCAAGTTTGAAAGGAAATTCCAATACCTTTAAATTCATAGTTAGTAATAGTTATTATAAGTTATGAAAAGAAGAATACTGGGGTGAATGAACACCCCCGTAGGGATAACGGGACTTTAGAGGCACTAGGTCAAAACCCTCTCTGAATGATCAGACACTCATAAATTTACTAAAATATACAAAATGAGTGTCTGATCATTCAGAGAGGGTTTTGACCTAGTACCTCTAAAGTCCCGTTATCCCTACGGGGGTGTTCATTCACCCCAGTATTCTTCTTTTCATGTTTCATTAGGGATGTGGTACTGGTCACAGGCAGTGGTCGATATCTATTGTATTCTTATTATGATAAGTTAGTTATCATTTTGGATTTTTGTTTTTATTATCGGATTTTCGAATTTCTGAATTTCCAAAATTGGGATTTTTGAATTTTCGGATTTTCGAATTTCGAAAAAAATTTGTTTAACAGATTTTTGTTATTTGAATACTTCCAAATTAACACATTTTTATTTAGTTGAAAAACTAATTTGGAAGGAAACGAATTGCACATGTCTACTGTAGGTACAAAATATTCCTTTGGATTTACTTCCACTTTAGGAGGTACAAAGTCTCTAAGCATTAAGAGGTCCTCATTCCAGATTTTATCATAGATATCATATTAGATTGTTCCATTTGTTCTCTCTCTTTAGTTGGACAAACAGCAACCTTGATCAGCAAAACGTGTGAAACCGCCTGCACAGCCGGCACTGTCACCCTTAGCGTGGGTACAGGCAGTGCGTCCTGCTGCACCACCGACCTGTGCAACATCAGTGGAGCCATCAGCATCAAGTCCAGCTATTCCGCCATTGTCCTGGTGCTGGGAATCATCCTGATGTTCTTCAGTGACTCCCTTCTCTAATATGTGATGTGAGATAACAGATTGTCCAACCCGCATCAATAAATCTGTTGCAATAAAAGTCTTGGTGTTGTGTGCCTGTTTCTTGTCTTGTCTACATTGTTGGATATCGGACGCCTTCATATTGGGCCCGTCTGATGTTACATGACGCCTTATGCAAAAAATACCCAGGGTGCCATTTCTTCATCTCAAGGACTTTTTTTACACTATTATCTGACATCCAATCAGAAGCACTATAAATAAAGAGTAACTCCACTTTTGTTGAGAAACCCCCCCCCCCCGGGTGATCTCTGTACATTGCAAGGATTTCAACAAACCTTATTGCAGATTCCTACCTTTTGTTATTCTGAAGAAATCCCTGTTTGCTCCTAATGGGAGGGGGTTTCATAATTACCAACCAGCTGCTGCAGGATCAAGGCTCTAATGAGGAAAGTGGTCCTCCTTTAGGGTCCTTTCACATTTGGGCGGTGTGGGCGTCAGCGGTAAAGCGGCGCTCGTTTTAGTGACGCTTTTTTCGGGCACAAGCGGGCGTTTTCAACCCCCAAGAAGGAGGGGTTAAAAACGCCCGTATTTTGTCACTTCTGAATCGCTTTTCAGGCACTTCACTCCAATGGGCGGGGCGATTTGGGAGCTCTGTATACACCGCTCTCAACCCGCCCCCAAAGATGCGGCTTGCAGGACATTTTTCCCCTCCCGCAAGCGCACCGCCCCAATGTGAAAGCACTCGGGCGGCATTTGTAGAGCAAAGGAAGTTGACCACACACAGGTTAAGCTGGATACAATGACTGATTTATTATAAATCCATCCAGTGATGAAAAATATTTACAGAAAAAGTGAAGAAAACAGCGGACTGGCGAAGATCGACGCGTTTCACGAACTACATGTTCGCTTAGTTATGTCCTAGTCCCAGTGTTGTATTGTATTAGACATTGTCTCTTGCTTGTTATAATGTACAGTCATGGCCTAAATTGTCGGCACCCCAGAAATGTTTACAGAAAATCGAGTATTTCTCACAGAAAAGCATTGCAGTAAGACATGTTTTGCTATACACGTGTTTATTCCCTTTGTGTGCATTGGAACAAAACAAAAAAAAGGGAGGAAAAAAAAAGCAAATTGCACATAATGTCACACAAAACTCCAAAAATGGGCTGGACAAAATTATTGGCACCCTTTCAAAATTGTGGATAAATAAGATTGTTTCAAGCATGTGATGCTCCTCTAAACTCACCTGGGGCAAGTAACAGGTGTGGGAATATAAAAATCACACCTGAAAGAAGATAAAAAGGAGAGAAGTTCACTTAGTCTTTGCATTGTGTGTCTGTGTGCCACACTAAGCACGGACAACACAAAGAGGAGGAGAGAACTTTCTGAGGACTTGAGAACCAAAATTGTAGAAAAATATCAACAATCTCAAGGTTACAAGTCCGTCTCTAGAGATCTAGATTTGAGTGTTGGAGGTCCCAAACTTGGGCCAGTTTTTGCTCAGAGGACCCTCTCCATGTGACCCAAGTTTGGTATTTTTATCGACTATGGTTCGTGAGAACGGTGTCCCCAAACCAGGTGTTCCCCCTCCCATAGACTCGGCCAAACCATAGGTGCTGGAGGTCCCAAACGTGGACCAGTTGTTGTCCAGGGGGCTCTCTCCATGTGACCCAAGTTTGGTATTTTTATCACCTATGGTTCGGGAGAACGGTGTTCCCAAAACAGGGGACTCCTCCCATAGACTCCAATGTTAAGTCCGAAATTCACCTGACAATTTCTGGTCAATGACTGGTCATTGTGAGGACCCAGTACAGCCGAACCATAGGTGCTGGAGGTCCCATACCTGGTCCGGTTGTTGCTCAGGGGGCCCTCTCTAAGTGACCCAAGTTTGGTATTTTTATCACCTATGGTTCGGGAGAACTGTGTCCCCAAACTGGGGGACCGCTCCCATAGACTCCAATTTTAAGTCCGAAATTCACCTGACAATTTCCGGTCAATGAGAGGACCCAGTACCACTGAACCATAGGTGCTGGAGGTCCCAAACCTGGACCAGTTGTTGCCCAGGGGGTCCTCTCTAAGTGACCCAAGTTTGGTATTTTTATCGCCTATGGTTCAGGGGAACGGTGTCCCCAAACCGGGTGTCCCCCTCCCATAGACTCCAATGTTAAAGACTGCTAAAGTCTTTGTTGTAAGGGTCCCTTGAGACACTGGGGCCCCTTACAACAGTACTGTCTGTACCCCCCTCATGGCAGCCCTAGGTGCAGACTGGAAAAACTGGATATAGTAAAACCTTTACTCATAAAAGTGGGAAGCTTCCCACTCAGAGTTCAATCCCTCTATCTTTCTAGTATTTGAATTAAAAATCCAATGAACCTCTTTTTTACAAAGTAATCTAAACTTGTCACCCCCTCTCTTAGGCAGTACAACCTTTTCAACCCCCCATTCATTCCAATGTTTAGCCACATTGGTGGAGTGATTTTTCTCAATATCATATAAATGATCGTGAAGCCTGTCCCTCAATCTGCGGGTTGTTTGACCCACATAATGGATCGAACATAGCTCGTAAGTGGTGATATAGACTAAATCTCTGGTATTGCTTCCACAAAGCATGTATTTTTATTATATTCAACTGCGGCATGTGATTAGGGCGCAAAATCGCTCTGAACCATGGGTATTGTCTTCGACACCGATTTTCAATTATATGGTGTTAAAACTTTTAGAACGCCTAATCTACAACCATCTTAGCACCTACCTCACTGACAACAACCTTCTTGACACCTCACAGTCCAGCTTTCGCTTGCTACACTCCACTGAAACTGCCCTACTGAAACTCACTAATGACCTGCTAACTGCTAAAAGGATAACGGCTGACGACACACAAATCTACCTCTCTACTCCTCACCTCACTCCTTCAGTCTCCTCTCGCTTTACTAAGGTACTAACTGACATATCAGCATGGATGTTACACCACTCAAACTCAATCTTTCTAAAACCTCATAATTTTTCCTCCAGCCCATGCCCCTCCTCCTGACTTCTGCATTAAGATCCATAATACAACTATCAGTCCCTCCCCTCATGCCAGGGTGCTTGGTGTAATCCTAGACTCTGACCTGTCCTTTCAGCCCCAAATCCAATCACTATCCAAATCATGCAGACTTCACCTCCAAAATACGCCCCTTTCTAACCTTTGACACCACTAAGCAACTTATCCACTCCCTTGTTATCTCTCGCCTTGACTCCCTCCTCATTGACCTACCTCTCTGCAAGCTATCCCCTCTTCAGTTCATCATGAATGCTGCTGCCAGACTCATCCACCTTACCAACCATTCGGTGTCCGCCGCTCCTCTCTGCCAATCCCTCCCCTGGCTTCCCATTGCCCAACTAATAAAATTCAAAACACTAACAATAACATACAAAGCCATTCACAATTCTGCCCCGAGCTACATCTCCAAATATCACCCAAACCGTCCTCTCTGCTCCTCCCAAGACCTTCTGCTCTCCAGCTCCCTTGTCTCCTCCTCCCATGCTCCTCTCCTGGACTTCTCCAGAGCCTCTCCCATTCCCTGAAACTCACTACCCCAACCTGTTGGGTTATCTCCTACTCTGTCCACTTTTCGGCGGATCCCTGAAAACTCATCTCTTCAGGGAGGCCTATCTTGCCTTTAGCTAACAACCTACTTCTACTCCCCTAATCAGTTCATACCTTACAGTCCCTACCCTTTGTTTCACCAACCCCTCCCTCTTAGATTGTAAGCTTGCAGGAGCAGGCACTCCTATCCCTCTTGTTTTAAATTGTACTGTTGGTTTATTGTCTCCCTTTACATTGTAAAGCTTTGTGCAAACTGTCGTCGCTATATAAATCCTGTATAATAATAATAATAATAATGTCTGAGGTTGAGGTTTATAAAGGCTTCATTTCACGCTCCTACTATATGCTGCTGCTCCTCTATTTGAGGGATTTTCCTTCAAGGGCTGAGGTTGGATGGGAGTGTGACGTGGGGGCATTTGATGAGGAACACTGGCAGGAGGTTATGCAAGGGGTTCAGTTGTGCTCACTGAATGTCATGCAATGCTTGTCACAATTGTAAATCCTTCTCAGGGCTCACCCTACCCCAGCTAGACTCTTTAAAATGGGATTGAGAGAGGACTCTATCTGTGCTAGATGTTCCATTGACCATGGTGACCTCATCCACTTACTGTGGAGATGCCCCATATTACATATCTATTGGGGAAAGGTCCTGGACACCCTGGATAGGGTGTTTCAGGTCACTATTAAACGAGATCCTAAAACTTGTCTTTTGGGAATCCTGGATGAGATGCAGGTGGAGGAGGTCACCAAACAGGCACTGGCTCAGGCTTTGTTTCAGGCCAGGAAACCTATTCTACGACACTGGAAGTCATTTAAAGCTCCCTCTTGGAAAGAATGGGTGGCAGCAATGGGGGATATGCTACGCTACATTTTCCAACATAGGGGATGCCTGCACAAGTACCAGGCAGTGTGGTCGCCCTGGCTGGACACACCTGGATGATCAGCTGTTGATCTAATTCTGGATAGAATTTTGTAAATGTCATTACAAGTGGGGTATAGACATAGACATCATTGTACCATTGGTAGGATATGGGCAAATGCTGCCAACAATAAATAAATGTGTGGGTAATTTGGTGCAGTGGTTAGGACAGGACAGGTGAGAGGTTTTGTCATATAGGTGGTCAGTAGCAGAATAGAGAAGAGAAGGGTTAAAGCGGCAGAGGTTTCTACATGTGATCTTTTGCTGCTTGGAGGGATGGGTGGTTGGAGGCAAGGATATAGTGAAACTGATGAGGTTGTGATCATAGAGAGGAGAGGGGGTGTTGGTGAGGTTGCCAGGAGTGCAGAGATGGGAGAATACAAGGTCAAGGTATTACCACTGGAGAGAGTGGAAGTGTAAGTCCATTGTGTTAGGTCAAAAGACGAGGTTAAGTTGAGAAGTTGAGCTGTAGCTGGGCTGTCAACATGACAGGAATGTTAATGTCACCAAGAATGATTGTGGGTATTTCAGAGGAGAGAAAGTGGGGTAGCCAGGCAGTGAAGTCATCAAAAAAGCACAATACTGATCCAGGGGGGCCAATAGATTGCTGCAATCCTCAAAGAAATGCAACCGGACCCCGTGTTCCAGGGGGCCTGAGTGCCTCCCTTGTACACCTGGGTAGAGGGGATGGCGGGGGCGGTATTTAGAGGAACCAATCTCCTCCATTTTTCTCCTAATGCAGGAGATCAGTTCCTCTATATGCTGCCCCTTCTATCCAGTTTACTTGTCTTCTGCTATTTCCAGGGTCCCTGTGTGCTTCCCTGGTCCCCCCACAGAGCTGCTGTCTCCCCCCCCCTCCTCTCTCCTGCCAGCTGCTGTAGAAGATGAGTCATGATGGAGAGATGGGAACGGCTCGGTAAATTTGTCATTTACCGGCTCCTTCCTTTTCTGAATGGACAGAGTCAGTGATTGTTACCAACTGGTCCATTCATAACTGAAGCATAGTAAACTGTTTTTACTATACTCTGTTTCTGAATGAATGGGAGGCTCGGTACACAACTATTCGTTTATTCGGTGGGACCATAATAAAGGGACCCGTGATGGGACTAAAGGGCCCCAGGATCAGTGGGAAGAGGGAAGGGCCCTGGCCAGGAGTCAGGGGGGCCCTTCATAATTTCTTGCACCGGGGTCCTGAAGGTTCTAGTTACGCCTCTGGTGACCCGTAGGGGCTGCTGAATGTTGTGGTTCACCCATCACCCCGCACAGCCTGGCATTCTCCTCTGAGACACTCCAAGACATAAAACAGTCCATGTACTTTGTTTTTATGTTTTTATTGAGGGGATTGAACTTGGAGGGGGTAAGGGAAATATGGGATACCCAGTAGAAATTATAGAACTTACTTGGGACAACTATATACACTCCAGTATATACACTCCAGTCTTCACTCCAGCACAACTCTTGCTTCAGACCACTTTTCCTCAGCTCCTCCAGCACTTCTCTTGCTTGAGCTCCCAAGATCAGCTAGCGCAAGACTGGTTAGGCCTGACACTGGCCCAGTCAGGCCTCAGTGAATTGCCCTTTGCAGGCAGGGACCACAGGCCCCTATAGTGTAGAGAAAGTTCAGATGCTAGCTGTCCCACATATGGCTACTGACCGCAGTCAGCCCTCTTCAGGCCCTGCAAAGCCTCCTGGCTGCAGCTGCCCAAATCCACTGCCCACGATACCACAGTCCTCTCCTCTGGTTCTGCACCCATTTCTGACTGCACTTTCCCAGTCCTCTCAGGAGTGCCTCCCCAGTCCACCCGACTGTGCATGTCCCTCACCAGCCCTCTTGGCTGCAACCAGAGACTTGCCCAGCAGTACATCACCCATAGCAACCCTTCTCCACGTGTAACCGACCAGTCTGGGGGGTGGTGCGGGTGACCCGACTGACACCGACCACGGGGGGTTGGCTGTGGGTGCACTGTTTGTCTCCCCGCCCAAAAAAAGTTTACCACCAGCCACCACTGTTCAGCTTATTATTTCAGCTATGAATAAGCACCAGTGAAGGCGTGAAACGTGTTAGAGTGCTGTATTTGTACCCCCATTGCTGTATGGAGTGGTTTTTTTTTTTTTTCATAATTGTATTTTTTCAAATTTTACAAAGTATGTCATGTAAAGAGACACCACAATTGGAAACAGGGTCACTCAAAATCAAAAAGCATAGTGAGTTACAGATCAGTAATAACTAAAACATAAAACATTTTAGAGGAAAATAAAAACATTCACATTACGTAAATATAACCTTGAAATGAACAATTGGCAGTGCTCACATAAAAGAAAAAAAATACAAAAAAAGAACAAAAACATGTGAGAATTACACCAGGGGTCTGAATAAAGAGAGTCGGGACATGGGATGGAGGGAAAAACCAAGCTTGGGCATCATATCTCCCACCAGTCTCATTCAGCCAAGACCTGGAGGGGAACCAAATTCTGAAGAATCCCAAGCATTCCATATCCTATTAAACTGAGTTACGGCATCTCTCACCTGAGCCGTCATATACTTCCAATCTGCATATTTCTGAAATCACCTTCAGGAGTTGCACCTTGGAGGGGTGGACAGGGGATAACTATCGTAGTGGAATAATTCTCTTGGCCACTAATAAAATAAAAGAAGCAAGCCTATTTGAAGGTTTTCCAAAGCCAGGAAAAGGGAGGCCTAAAAGGTAATGTAACGGGTCCAATGGGAAGGAGTGATCCAATACTCGCTGGAGCAGGGACATTACCATAGTCCAGAGAGGCACTATAACCTCACGTTGCCAAAAAATATGAAAACGAGTGCCTCTAGTTTTACCACAGCGCCAACACAGAGGGGAGAGAGAACGATCCTGGCAATGTAAAACTGCAGGTGTTCTGTACCAGAACATTAGGATTTTGTAGGCCGTGTCTCTCTGCGCCAAACATCTAGATATTTGTAGACAACCATATTTTGTTCCAACAGGGGAGAGTGATGGGGCGTTGCAGAATAGATGATAATTTACGCGTAAAGGTTGACGATCAGCAGAAATTGAGGTAGCATCATGAAGTAGTTTATAAATTGACAAAATTAGATCCAACTGGTGGGGGGCTTGAGCACAGATGAGTTCAAAGGTCGTAGGTTTAGACAACACAAGAGAGGGTGAAAGAGTAGAGAAGTAATGTTTGCTTTGGAGGTAGAGGAAGAACATTTGTTTAGGAATGGGGTATTTAGTTTGGAGATCATCAAATGTACATATTCTGCGAGTGACTGGGTGAACAAATTGGCGAAGCTGATATAAACCAATTTCGGCCCAGGGTGAAACACGGGCATAAGATAAGCTGCCAGGGATAATAGGATTAAAGAGTACATTAGATGGAGGAGGGCATGGCGAGGAGAGAGAGAACTTTAGTGACACAGGTACGCCAAATCTTCAGAGTAAAAAGCATCGGGGCTAAACACAACCCTTGCAATTTAGGATCTTGGAGTAAAGAATGGGACCAAAGCAAAGAACAGGGATAAGCAGCATAGAGGGAGCCCATTCAGTTTCTGACCATCTGCTTGGTGCCATCTGAGAGGACCAGGATGAGACCGATCAAAGGTGAGAAGCAAAATACTATTTAAGAACATTGGGAGCTCCTTGGCCACCACAGTGCTTTGGAATAAAATCAACACAGAACTAGGTACCCGATGTGCTTTATTGCTCCAAATAAAATTGAAGAACCATCATTTAAGGACCTTTAATTGGGACATGGAAATAGGCACTGGCAGTGTCTCAAAGAAATAAAGCAATTTAGGCATGATAGACATTTTTAAGACATTAATCCTACCCAACCATGAAATGGGATATGTGTTCCAACGCTTCAACATGTCACTAATGTCCCTAAATAAAGGTGATCTGTATACACAGATATTTAAGAGAATTAGGACACCACTGATATGGGTAAGGCTCCTGTAGGACAGAGAGGTCTTCCGGGGGAATGTGGAGAGGCATACTTCCGTCTTGGGGGTGTTCATTTTATACCCAGATAAGGGGCTAAATTGGGACAACAAGGTGTGTAGGGACAGGGGAGGAAAGATGAGGATGAGTTAGGGTAGTGGGATTTCATCCGCAAATAAAGAAAGTTTGTATTTCCTTTGTCACATTGGGACCCCCCAGATGTCCAGGTGGGCACAAATGGCAGCGGCTAAGGTTGGGTTTGCACTATCCGACATTTAAACGGTCCAACTTTGATCCTACTTGCAGTGCGATTTACAGTCCTACATAGGGTCAAAGTCGGATCAATTTTCTGTGAACAGGGATCCGACTTTGATCCCGACAATACCAAGCACCTTGTGCTCTGTGGATCTTGAAAGGGAACTCCACGCCAAATTAAAAAAAAAAACGCCATGGGGTCCCCCTCCAAGAGAATACCAGGCCCTTTTGTCTGTTATGGATTTTTAGGGGAACCCTGCGCCAAATAAAAGAAAATTGCATGGGGTTCCCCCAAAATCCATAGCGGACCCTTTGGTCCGCTATGGATTTTAAGGGGAATCCCCATGCTGAAAAAACGGCATAGGGTCCCCCCAAAATCCACACCAGACCCTTATCCAGGCACGCAGCCTGGCAGGCCAGGAAAGGGGGTGGAGACGAGCGAGTGACCCCGGACCATACCAGGCTGCATGCCCTCAACATGGGGAGTATGGTTGCTTTGGGGCAGGGGGGCTCTGCGCCCCCTACCCCAAAGCACCTTGTCCCCATGTTGATGATGATGACAAGGGCCTCTTCCCAACAACCCTTGCCGGTGGTTGTCAGGTCTGCGGGTGGGGGGCTTATCGGAATATGGAAGCCCCCTTTAATAAGGGGGCCCTCAGATCCCGGCCCCCCACCCTATGTGAATAAGTTTGGGGTACATTGTACTCCTACCCATTCACTTGAAAAAAAAGTGTAAAAAAAAACTACGCAGGCTTTTAAAATATTTTATTAATTCAGCTCCGGCGTCTTCTCCTATACCTCTTCTTTCTTCTGTGCTTTTGAAGGGTCTTTTTTCTTCACAGGGGTCTTCTATCTTCTGCTCTTTTGCTGGGCCCAGCAAAAGAGCAGAAGATAGAAGACCCCACTGAAGAAAAAATCTGATCTGAGTTGGGGGCATAGATATTCATTAACGTGAGAGTAGTGGACATATGTTCACATTCCAAACTCACATAGCGACCATGAGGATCATAAGCATAGTGCGCATGTAAGCAATGCATAATAGAAAGGACCCCAATGGTGTAAGAAATAGTAGCAAAAGCAAAGTTAACTAGTACAACATACGCAGAATAAACAAAATTTAAAAACAACCCAAAAAAAATAGTCTCATGAAGTAGTTTGTAGTGTAACAACCAAAAGGCTGCATAGACCTAAACAACAAAAAATGTAAAAAAAAAAATAGAAACAACGGTTGTAGACCTGAGAGACAACAGCATCTCAGGAGCCCAGGGCCAGTGTTATGGGACATATGGGGAGACATGGAGACTCTGCAAGATGACGAGACATCGGTCCTAATCTCACTCTACATCCAGGATAGATGAAAGCCAATGTCACCATTAACTTCTGGACTGTAACAGAGAAACAGAAGTTTATACCTTCTAAAAAGTAGAACAAAGGCTGGTGCAAGGTTCCAGGGGAAGAACATCACGGTGCCAGGACCGCTGCTGGAGCCTGAAGGATGACCAGAGGGAGATCAGGTTGGGTATCTGTTCGATCGGGAATTGGATCATTGAGGAGTGGAAGAAGCCTTTTTCACGGAACCCTTTGCAGGGGTTCAGAGCCTGGACAGAGCGGGTGGAGCCCATGGAGTGGAGGGTGGTGGAAGTAGATCCTCAGCTGGAAAAGGCGGAAGGCCCAGACCTTTAACCATTTCAGCCCCAGAAAGTTTTACCCCCTTCATGACCAGGCCATTTTTGCGATATGGCACTGCATTGCTTTAATTGACAATTGCGCAGTCTTATGACACTGTACCCAAATAAAATTGATGTCCTTTTTTTTTCACAAATAGAGCTTTCTTTTGGTGGTATTTCATCACCTCTGCGGTTTTTATTTTTGCGCTATAAACAGAAAAAAATCTGATAATTTTGAAAAAGAAACAATATTTTTTTCTGCTATAAAACATATCTAATAAAAAAATGTAAAAAATCAAATCTCTTAATCAATGTAGGCGAATATGTATTCTGCTACATATTTTTGGTATGTAGCCAATGCCCCCCTTAGGAGTAGCTGAGTGTTGTGGTTCACCTGCTCACACTGCCCTCAATCACATTGTCACGTACCTGGTAGGCGAGTCTGGCTTATGCAGTAGCCAACCTCCCTTACTAACCTGACTCGGGAACCCCTGGTAGAGCAGACAGGTGGCTCGGGAGTACAGGAGAGCACGAGGGTCGGACTGGATCACTGGTGATGGTTATAGGTCCGTTAGAGCGCTCGTGCAGCAGAAGCGTGGTCGTGCGGGCTGGGTCGGCAACTGGCTGGTGGTGCTGTACAGAGGAACAGGCAAAAGAGTGGTCGGGTACAGGCAGGGTTCGTTAACAGGCTGACAGCAGAGGTGCAGAAGGATCAGGCAATCGGATGGTCGTAGGCAGGCCAAGGGTCGGTACAGGTGGAGTTCAGACAAGGTCGGGCAAGCCGGGTCACAGGAACAGGAGACAGGAACAGATAACAGGCACAAGTTGCTCAGGAAGGACAGGTACACGCTATAGATCAGACAGCACTTCCTACAGGAAGCAGGAAGTTTAAATAGAGCTGCTCCTTCGCGAATTAGAGGAAACCACAACCAAATGTAATTAACCCTTCAGCACAGTCTTCTAACATTGCCCCCCCCCCCCCAAGGGGCAGCCTCCGGATGCCCAGCCGGGCCTTCAGATCCGGATGGGAACTCCAAAAAGACCGGACAAGTTCATTGGCATGGATGTGTCCTTCAGGTTCCCAGGAACTTTCCTCTGGTCCGTACCCTTTCCACTTGACCAGGTACTGGACCAAGCCCCCTCTTCTTCTGCAGTCGAGGATGGCCTCGACTTCATACTCCTCCCCTCCATCCACAAGAACCGGTTCAGGTGGAGCTGTACTTCTTCCAGGAAACTGATCCCTAGTCACGGGTTTAAGTAAGGTGACATGGAATACCGGGTGCACCCGGAGTGAAGGGGGGAGGTTCAGCTCAAAAGCCACCCTGTTGATCCTCCTCTTAACTGAGAAGGGGCCCAAGAATCTAGGTCCCAGTTTCTTAGAGGGGCATGCAAGCTTCAAGTTCTTAGTAGAAAGCCAGACGTGATCGCCTGGCTGGAGATCCAATTCCCCCCATCTTCCTCTGTCAAAAACCCGTTCATTTGAAGCCTGTGTCTGAGCCCGGGTCTCTTGGAGCAGTTTGTTGTTCCTCTCCAGAAACTTAGTAATATCCTGTGCGGCAGGCACTGAACTTTCCGGAACCACATTGGGAAGAACGGCAGGGTGATAGCCTAGGTTCGCCCAGAAGGGTGACTGATTGGTGGCGGAGTGCACCGAGTTATTGTATGCAAACTCGGCCATCGGCAACAGGGAGGCCCAATCGTCCTGAGCAAATGATGAGTAACAGCGTAAATACTGCTCCAGGGTCTGGTTTGTCCTCTCAGTCTGACCGTTG
>BLSH010203630.1:75348-87646 GCA_018402905.1 Glandirana rugosa
ATACTCCCTAACTGGTAGAGGAGTCTAATAAAGTGGTAACCTGATATGTAGTACAAAAAATAGATTCACTTTAATGTTCATCACAACTCGCTTGGGCCTGACATTGCAAGCCCAGGCATGGCTTGAAAACCCACAGGCACCGTGCCTGGGCCTGGGCCTGTAAAGTTTTTAGCAAGCCCAAGCCAGGCCCCAAGACGATAAAATGAGGTGCACAACTCTTCGACGTCCCGTCGGTTAGTTGTTCGCAAAGTGACCAAACGGGAATCTTCGGTAGTGTCGGTACGGATGATTACCGTACCGACACTAACCGGCCACAACCCGAACGATTTTTGAAATGTCCGGGTCCGGGTCCGTGCCACGGACACCCAAAAGTTCGGTACGGACCCGAACGTTACAGTCCGGGTTCGCTCAACACTACTTGTAATTTCACTTAGATAAAAAACATGATGTATAGTCCAATGGTGAAATAATCTGAGGAGATGGTCAATCCCTCATATCTTGTTGTAGGAATATTCAGAATGCAAAGACAGTTCAATGGTGGATAATTGTGATCCTAGGTGATTTATGAAAAAAAATCAGTTCCAAGTGTCATCCATATGCAACAACATGCTTGGTGAATCCTGGTCCTCCCGCCCTAGTGAATAAAAGGCTTACCAGATAGTAGACATATATAGGCCCAAATATATGTTAAGATCCTGGATCCTCCTGGTCCTCGGAAACCGCGTCACACAATCCACTCACGTACAGGGCCGTCGGCACAGGTTAGGAAGGTCCTATACTGGTCCTGTTACGATCTCCTCGTCCTACTGCACGGTATGGGGAAAGGCGATCCTCCGCGGGGTCACACAGGAAGTGCTGGATCAGCTCAACTCGTCAGGGGTATGAAAAGAAGAGCAGACTCTCCATAGTGTAAAACAGCCTCATTTAAGAGGAACAAGATTTATTTGAAAGTGTAAAAGTCCACAAGCTTGTAGATGATGCAAATATAAAAACGATAAAAAGTGTAATGCAGCAATCCAGAGTCAGCAGGGTCAGGGCGCTGCTGACCCTGGATTGCTGCATTACACGTTTACGTTACACAAGGCTGTTTTACACTATGGAGAGTCTGCTCTTCTTTTCATACCCCTGACGAGTTGAGCTGATCCAGCACTTCCTGTGTGACCCCGCGGAGGATCGCCTTTCCCCATACCATGCAGTAGGACGAGGAGATCGTAACAGGACCAGTATAGGACCTTCCTAACCTGTGCCGACGGCCCTGTACGTGAGTGGATTGTGTGACGCGGTTTCCGAGGACCAGGAGGATCCAGGATCTTAACATATATTTGGGCCTATATATGTCTACTATCTGGTAAGCCTTTTATTCACTAGGGCGGGAGGACCAGGATTCACCAAGCATGTTGTTGCATATGGATGACACTTGGAACTGATTTTTCTTCATAAATCACCTAGGATCACAATTATCCACCATTGAACTGTCTTTGCATTCTGAATATTCCTACAACACGATATCATATGAGGGATTGACCATCTCCTCAGATTATTTCACCATTGGACTATACATCATGTTTTTTATCTAAGTGAATTTACAATTTTAATATTTTTTGTTGCTGGAATTGATCTGTCTTTTGCTAGTGTTTTTGCTTAATTTGAATTTCATCTTCATCACGTTCTATGTGGGAATACTGTGAAGTTGGGCAGAACCATGTGTTTTTCTGCTTGTGTTGGAGATCATAGGAGTGTTTTACATGTCATTAAACCCACTCTGAACGATTTACCCATCACAGTTATACCACACTCTCAGGTTGACCACCATATACTAAACACACTAGGTTAGTGCCACCCCCCTTTTTTTATACTATCCTTATTACGATTGGTTTGATCGTTGTTTGGCTGCTTACCTCACTTTAACAATAGGCTTTATAGGTTTATCCCTCTCTCTTTCTGGCTATAAGAAGATTGCCAGGACCCTGAAACTGAGCTGCAGCACAGTGGCCAAGACCATACGGCGGTTTAACAGGAGAGGTTCCACTCAGAACAGCGCCTCACCATGGTCAACCAAAGAAGTTGAGTGCGCGTGCTCAGCGTCATATCCAGAGGTTGTCTTTGGGAAATAGACGTATGAGTGCTGCCAGCATTGCTGCAGAGGTTGAAGGGTTGGGGGGTCAGCCTGTCAGTGCTGAGACCATATGCCACACACTGCATCAAATTGGTCTGCATGGCTGTCATCCCATAAGGAAGCCTCTTCTAAAGATGATGCACAAGAAAGCCAGCAGTTTTCTGAAGACAAGCAGACTAAGGACATGGATTACTGGAACCGTGTCCTGTGGTCTGATGAGACCAAGATAAAATTATTTGGTTCAGAAGGTGTCAAGTATGTGTGGTGGCAACCAGGTGAGGTGTTTGAAAAAATATATAATGTTTGGGGGTTCTAAGTAATTTTCTAGCAAAAAAAAAAAAATTATTTTAACTTGCAAACAACAAGTGTAAAAAAGGGCTCCGGGGCTTAAGTGGTTAAACTAATTTACATCAAGCCCAGTACCTCCGTCCAACAACAGTAACTACAAGAGGTTACAGTGTTCTGGCACCGCCAACACCCAAGGCCCAATTTTTGGCCACCTGTTTCACTGGGGGCTTTCATCAGAATTTGTAAACTAATTTACAACACCAGGACCAGTTCCTCCGTCCAACAAGAGTAACTGCAAGGGGTTACAGTGTTCTGGGCCCGCCAGCACACAAGGCCCAATTTTTGGCCACCTGTTTCACTGGGGATTTTCGTCAGAATTTGTAAACTAATTTACAACATCAGGCCCAGTCCTCCGTCCAACAAGAGTAACTGCAAGGGGTTACAGTGTTCTGGCACCGCCAGCACACAAGGCCTAATTTTTGGCCACCTATTTGACTGGGGGATTTTATCACAATTTTTTAACTGATTTACAACAGCAGGGCCCGCTCCAAAATAAACCAAAATAAAGACCCTTCAGGTCTGGTATGGATTTTAAGGGGAACCCCAATTTTTTTTTTAAAAATGACGTGCGGTTCCCCCCAAAATCCAAACCATACCCCTATCCGAGCATGCAGCCCTGGCATGGCAGGAGGGGGTGGGGACGCCCCCCCGAACCATACCAGGCCAATGCCCTCAACATGGGGAGGATGCTTTGAGGTCCCCCCCAAAGCACCTTGTCCCCATGTTGATGAGGAGAAGGGCCTGGCCGGTGGTGGTGGGGGGAATCTGGAGCCCCCTTTAATAAGGGGGCCCCCAGATCCCGACCCCCCCATGTGAATAGGTTTGGGGTACTTTGTACCCCTACCCATTCACCTAAAAAGGAGTGTAGTGTAAAAAAATAGCTCTTTCTTCTTTCTTCCTCCATCTTCTCCTGGCCCGCTCCTTCTTCTGGTCTTCTGCTTCTTCTTTTAGTCTTCTTGCTTCCTCTCTTCGTCCCATTCACCAAAAAAGGAGTGTAGTGTAAATAAAAAAAACACTAGGCAATTTTTGACAAGTTCTGTATTTTGTATTATAGCTCTTTCTTCTTTCTTCCTCCATCTTCTCCTGGCCTGCTCCTTCTTCTTTTAGTCTTCTTGCTTTCTCTCTTCACTCTTCAATCTTCACCTTCTTTCTTCTTTCCCCGCTGCCGCTCTCTCCGCTGGTGCAGTTCGGCCCCTGCGCGTCTTGCCGAATGGGCGGTCTTCACGATGACAGTGCTTTTATAAGTAGGGGCGGGGCCACCCAGTGATGTAACTGAGTGAACCCACCCCTTCTGACTTCATGTGATGTCAGAGGGGGCAGGTCACCCATTTACGTCACGGGTGGCCCCGCCCCTTCTTATAGAAGAAAGAAGAAAGAGCTATAATACAAAATACAGAACTTGTCAAAAATTGCCCAGTGGTTTTTTTTTTTTTTTTTACACTACACTCCTTTTTTGGTGAATGGGTAGGGGTAGGGCAGGCTTGTGGGGAAGAGGCCCTTGTCCCCATCAACACCCATGCTCCCCCAAAGCACCCATACTCCCCATGTTGAGGACATGTAGCCTGGTATGGTTCGGGGGGGGGGGTGCTCGCTCATCCCCTCCCATCCTAACCGGCCAGGGCTGCATTCTTGGATAAGGGTCTGGTTTGGATTTTAGGGGGACCCCCACTTCAAATTTTTTTTAAATTTTGCGTGGGGTTCCCCTTAATATCCAAACCAGACCTGAAAAGCCTGGTTTGGACTGGGGGGGCGCACACACTTTTGCCGGGAACCAGCAATACATTACAGCCGCAATTTTAAATAACAATTTTTCCTATGGAAATGTCATTTTGCTTTGGCTGCGTTCTGCACCTCACAGAGATGCACCCTTTTACACACAGACTAAGGACACCCCCCAGGCACAAGATTTAATGGAATTTTTCATTTTTTTTTTCACTTTAAGCATTATTAAAATCACTGCTCCTGAAAAAACGATTGATTTAAAAAGTTTTTTTTCATTGATACGTCCCCTAGGGCAGAACCCGGGTCCCCATACACTTTTTAGGGCAATAATATTGCATATAAGCCTTTAAAATGAGCACTTTTAATTTTTCATGTTCTCGTCCCATAGACTTTAATGGTGTTCGGATGTTCGCCCTGAACTTTTGGTACGCATGTTCTGGTGGGGGGGTGATCGGCTCATTCCTACTTCATAGTACTACATGAATAAATTCCCCAAACCCCTCTCCATTCTCATCTGTCTCCCTTCATACCAAACTTACTATCCTGTAGAAACTGACTTCAATAACTTGCATAAGCACTGGATAGCTTAAGTTGTTAATGGCCTACTGATCGTTTGACTGAGAGAGATAACCAGTCATAAATGTCAGTGCCCAGTTATTTTATAAACATTTAGGAAAGAATCCAGGCCTTTTTTAAAGCAATCTACTGAGCTGGCCAGAACCACCTCTGGAGAGACTCTATTCCATGTTTTCACAGCTCTTACTGTAAAGAAACCTTTCCGATTGCCCCCTTGTCCTCTATGATGACCTTAAAGTGAATAACTCAACACCAAGTTCACTATATAGACCACTTATGTATTTATACATGGTGATCATATCCCCCCAGAAGAAATGAAACCATAGATCAGGAGGACAAGCCTCGTCTAATGAAGGGACTTCTGTCTTTATAATGAGCACACAATTGCAAAGTACTTTTATGAAAATAATATTTATTAAATACAGATTACATATAAAACACCATAATAAAATTAGATGTATTTGATGCAAACACCCATGTTTATCCAAAGTATGCTCTAGGACCAGTTGGTTGCTGACTCATGGAGTATTCCGACGTTTCGCAGGAGATTTCTTCTTCCTCAGGGAAACTCAACATGTTATACATCTAACAATTAAACATACTGATATTAATATCATATAGTTACAGGTACATGGTATTCATTTTATATAAATCATTTTCAATATTTTTACAAGTTTCACGTGTGTTCACCATTCCCAAATCAAACCAATAGACGGCGTCGTCGGGTGCAGCCGGAGACTCCGTCCTCAACCGCCTGAGTGGCTTTGTCAGGTGAGTGTTGGACCGCATAATGGGAGGTAAACCCAAGTAGATCAATCTAAAATATTACATAATAATGAGAATGGCCCCATCAATTCATACATACTCGGCAACCCTCCCATATATACATAATATATGGCATCTTAGAGGAGGGGGGGCGGAGGAGAGAAGAGGGGGAAGGAAGGGGAAAGGAAAGGTGGCTTTATCCCCCTTCAAAAATTGGAAAGGGATCCAGGCACCTCATTGTCATTGTGCTGCAAAGCCCCATGTCTATCTCCACCACACAGCCATAAGGACCAGCCCAGGGACAACCAGCACTAGGAACTCCCATATCCAAATACCGGTGCCACCCCCATACAGACAAACTCACCCTCTCACATACCTCACAAAGGATCACTAGAATCAAACAGAACCTCCACTATTAAATAGTGTAATTACCTTCCCCTTCGCGGCCAGGGATTCACACCACCAGAAAGTTTCCAGTGTGTTGGCATCCCAGGCCACTCTATATGCGGTCCCACCGGAAGTGACAGAGCCACAAAGCGGCTCTTTGACGTCACGTCCGGTGCAAGCACCTGAGGGGCCGAGCACTAGGCATCCACACCATGTGAGGGACAGGACTGTGTGCCAGATCATCACGATCATATTGTCTAAGTTTCCCCCTCGGGGATTAGGAAGGACATTTTCTAACACAAAAAAGGAAATAACCGAAGGGTCAAAGCTATGGTTCAGGCCCACATGTTTACATATTGGAGTGTATAGGAGTCCCGCATCAAGACAGTACAGGTGACCTGCACCCGTCTGGCCAATGTTCTTTTGTTCTTTCCAATATAGAAAGGTACACATGTGCAGTTGGCCATATATACCACCCCAACAGTCTGACAATCCGCATAAGATCTTGACTTTACCGTACCTCCTCTAGGTAACGGGAACACCATTCCTTCCTTGATCCAAGGACACTGTGCACAGCAACCACTCCTAAATGTTCCAAGACCCCCCACCGCTCCTTCCATTGGTTCCGGGAATGTGAAGTGGCTGTGAACCAGTTTGTCCCTGATCGAGGAGGATCTCGTTAAGACCACCTCTGGGCGGTCTTGCACGTATTTAGACACTATAGTGTCTTCTGCTACAAAGTGCCAATTTCTGGCAAGAAGTTGACTGAACTGATCTTGTTGACCACTAAAGGTGGTTATTACCTTTGTGGTAGTAGGGCCCTCATGTTTATTGGATTGAAAAATGAGGCCCTCTCTATCTTTAGACTTGGCTCGCTGATAGGCCTTTTTTAGTACCTTTTTGCAGTATCCGTGGGCAAGTAAACGATTAAAGAGTGTGCGTGCCTCTCTCAAAGTCCTCGTCCCTGGTACAATTCCTCCGCAATCTAAGATACTGACTGTACAGTATGCTTCGCACCAGGGATCGAGGGTGCGCACTACTAAAATGTAGTCTCGTATTGCCCGCTGTATCTTTGCGATACAGCGATGTATATACGGATCCTTCAGAACTAATAAACAGTCTGAGTTCCGAAAAAGTAATACTCGCTAGGTCCAATTGGAAGGTGAAATTTAAATTATAGTCATTGCGTGACAGATGGACCATAAATTCAGAAAGCTCCTCTCCTGTGCCTGTCCAGATGACCAGCACATCATCTATATACCTCCGCCATAACAGTATGTGGCGGAGGTATACAGACGAGGTGTCATCCGCAAATAAGGATCTCTCCAATCCCCCCAGGTACAGGTTGGCATACGACAGGGCACACAAAGTCCCCATCGCAACCCCGTGCACCTGGAGGTAGGTGGACCCATTGAAGAGGAAGGTATTGCATGTTAGGACATGTCTAAGTAAATTCAGGATGAACTTATTGAAAGGCCATGTATTCCAGTCCAATTCCCTCAAAAAGGTTGAGATGACCTGTGGTGGGGAATACTGGAATACAGTGCCTCATTGTTGATGGCCACTAGTCTAGCTCCCTGAGGCACCACTAAGCCCTCTAGTACTTTGAGCAAGTCAGGGGTAGCCTTGGGATAAGAAGGTAGTCTTATTACACATGGTCTATGGAAGCTATCAATAAATTTACTAGCCCTTTCCGTGTGGCATCCAATGCCAGACACGAAAGGACGTCCTGGAGGTTTATATAGATTTTTGTGGACCTTGGGGAGGGCATAAAAGGTCAATGTGATTGGCCATTTCACATTCAAGAACTCAAATACATTCTTATCCACTAGCCCCTGGTTAAAGGCCGCTGCAATAATTGCTCTATATTCAGATCGATGAATAAGGAGGGTTTCCTCCGGGATCTGTTGGTACCACTCAGTGTTGGTCAGAATTGCATCACACATTTCTACATAGTATTCCCTGTCCATAACAACCACATTGCCCCCCGTGTCGGAGGGCTTGATAACAATGTGGTCGTTATAGACTAAGTTTGACAGGGCCTCTTGTTGCTGCAGCATAAGGTTATAGGAGATACGATCATCAACAAAGAGTTTATCAATCTCTTTCACAGATTGTTTCAGAAAAGCCTAGATTGCTGGGCATGTCTGAAGTATGGGAAATTTAGATGATTTGGCCTTAAACTTAGTGAGCTGAGGCTCAGGCTCCAATTGGTCCTCACTGGAGGAATAGGTGGAGCCGGTTGTCTGTGTGTTTAATGCTTGTTCATTTTCCTCAAGGAGTTGTATGAGGATTTGCAGTGTCCGAAAGTCTTAGACCTTAAAATCCTTGTACATATCCTCCTCTCGAGTTAGCAGTTGCCCGTGTTACTTGTCAACGATATACTTATAGGTGAGGTTCCTGGCAAAGAGATGAAGATCCTTCACCAGTTCGAATTTATCAATTTTTTGGAGTGGACAAAAGCTGAGGCCTAGACGGAGAACCTCCATTTCTGTGGGAGACAGGTGATAGGATGACAGGTTTATAACGTCTAATGATTCTCCATTCGCAATTGTTTCACCACAAACGGGTCCATTTTGCCCATCCGCATTGGGACCATAGGAGTTTGTGGTGTTGAGGGTACTCTTAAAGGGGGTGCACCTGGGTAGGTGCCACTTTTAACTTGCTTTTTGGGGACCACCAGTTCCCTAGAAGTTTCTGGGCCCCCTCCCCTTTCTCTCATCCCCAAACATGGAAATCTGTGTAGTTCCCGTTGCTTCATCACTATGTATATTGGTGGCTCCACATTAGTTTTCTTTCTCCACATTGGGGATGGTGCTTGGGGGGGAAAGTTGGCATTTCTTATGTTTCCTTCCTCTAGAAGTTTTGCCTACCCCAGTTACCACGTTTCAGTGCTCCTCCTTTGGTGGGTTTGTCTCTTTGTGTTGTCAAATTGGATTTCGGAGAAAAGATAGATGATATTATTGACACATCAAATTCAGACTGATATATAGATGCTTCTCTATCAAAATTTGGCCAAAATGATCGACCCCTTCTACCATTGCCACCCCTCTGCCATCTGTATGCGTATCCCCCCATAAAGGCCAATTTGTCCTTATAAAATTGTTGTTCTTTTCTTGTGACTATGTTCTCGAACACTGGGTAAGATGACCCTCTCAGTGCTCGCGGAAGGCAGTCACATCATAAGATGGAAAAACCTGTATACGCAAACATTGTGGATTTACCTTTTCTTGGATATATTGCTCATATCGCCTCTTCTCAATAGAGAATACATTCAGTTCCTCTAATCTTTCCTCATAACTGAGCTCCTCCATGCCCCCTATCAGTTTGGTTGTCCTTCTCTGCGCTTTCTCCAATTCCCCGATATCCTTTTTGAGAACTGGACAAGAGAAAGAGAAGCCAACCCAAGGCTTATGGGACTTTAAATGAGGACCGTGCCAGTGAGGTCACGGATATCCTCCATCCCTGAAAATTCTGACAAAAAAGGAGGGGAGGGTTATGGGACTTTATATGAAGCATGCAACCTGGAGGCACTCAAACGTTGTGTTGTGTATACAATATTTTTATAGACAACAAAGATAACCTGACCAGTAAACGTATAGGATTGCAATACCCATCAAGTACCACCAGAGGACTCCTCTGCTTCCACACGGAATTCAGTGACCAACTAACTGTGAGTAACTGTAAACTACTACCTCCACTATAAACACCGATATGCCCATCTCCATCTATCCTTGAACATTAACGGGCTGAATCACCCCGCCAAGCGGATATCCCTATGGACATTATCGCATAACACTGACGTAATTTGTGCTCAAGAGACCCACTGTATCAAAAACTCTCATCCTCCCTGCAAACACCACCAATTTCCCCATGTTTTCGAGGCATCCTACTCCAAAAAACAGAGGGGACTCCTTATAGCAATAAGAGACACGGTCCACTTCCAGCTGCACCAAGCTATCTGTGACTCGGAAGGCCGCTTCATAATTTTGGTCTGCACCATAAACTCCTTACTTCTAACACTAGTGTCCATCTACGCACCAAATCAAGGGCAGACTGCCTTCTTGAAAAAGATCATCAAAAAAGCCAAGAACCTCAATCAAGGCAACCTCCTTATTTGTGTGGGGACTTTAACCACTTAAGGACCGGAAGGATTTCCAGCTTTAGGACCGGAGCCCTTTTTGCTATTTGGCACTGCATCGCTTTAACTGACAATTGCGCAGTCGTGCGACGTTGTACCCAAACAAAATTTGCGTCCTTTTTTTCCCACAAATAGAGCTTTCTTTTGGTGGTATTTGATCACCGCTACGTCATTTCTGATCGCCGCTATAAACAAAAGAAGAGCGACAATTTTGCAAAAAAACCCAAATTTCTTACTTTTTGCCAAAATACAAATCCAAAAAAAATATTAAAAAAAACATTTCTTTTCATCGGTTTTGGCCAATTTATATTCTTCCTCATATTTGTGCTAAAAAAAATCGCAATCGGCGTTTATTGATTGGTTTGCGCAAAAGTGGCCGCGTTTACGGATGATGAGAATTCATTTCTGGGGATTTCATTTTTTTTATTTTTTACTAGTAATGGCGGCGATCTGCGATTTTTAGCGGTACTGCGATATTGCGGCGGACATGTCGGACCATTTTGACACTTTTTTGGGACCATTGGCATTTATACAGCGATCAGTGCTATAAAAATGCACTGATTACTTTGTAAATGCCATTGGCAGTGAAGGGGTTAACCTGCAGGGGGCGCTCTAAGGGTTAACTGTGTTCCCTGGGCGTGTTCTAACTGTGGGGGGACTGCCCTAGCTGGGGAAGGGAAGTGATCACAGCCCTTCCCCCCTCACAGAACGGAGGTCCGTGTTTACTTACACGGACCTCCGTTCTTTCACTCCGGGGGGGGCATAGCGGGTGGCCGGCGGAGATCGAATCCGCCGCACCCGCTCCCTGGCCCTCCCCGGACACAGTGAGTGCACGGGCACGCCTACGGCGGCACGCGCGCGCTCACTGGGCTCGATCTCGCGGCCGCCGTCATATGACGGCAATCCGCGCTATCGAGCCACACTGTCGCCGTCAATTGCCGATCAGCCGTCGGCAAGCGGTTAATAGAGTCCCAAATAACCGTTTGGAGTCCACAGGACACTCAAAGAGACAGTCCGCCCCCTTGGAAAATCTTCTCCTCACCAATGACTTGTACAATGTATGGCGCTGTTGCCACACAAGTGAGAGGGACTACACGTTTCTCTCGCCAACACATAACACCTACTCCCGTATAGATCTTTTTACGATGGATAAATGGATTTTGCAAAATGTTATCTCGGTAGATACACACACTGCCACCTGGTCAGACCATGCCCCAGTGACCATGACCTTAGCTGACAAAGCCCCTATATCGAAACCTCTTCTCTGGCACACTAGCAACACCATCCTCCAAAACGATGACTACTAAAACATACTCCAGACACAACTTCTGGAATACTCTCACATCAACTCGGGTACAACGTCGGACCCAGTGGCAGTGTGGAACGCCCACAAGGCGGTATTGAGGGAACTGTTTATTCAACTAGGAGCCAGATATAAGAAGAAAGCGATCCAAATAGAAACTATATCCAGAGAAATTTCAGACTTAGAAATAAAACCCACCCCTCAGCATCCCAAGCTAAATATTTTTCCTTGCGCCTTGAGCTACGATCCATCTTGCTAGAAGGATATAACAAGACGCAAAGAAAATTAAGCAAAACTATTTACCAAAGAGAATAAGGCAGGGAAAGCTATGGCAACATCACCCCGTCACTCCCTCTGGCCCCCTGGATAGACTATGGTGTCTTGAGTATAGGAGACCAGTTCGAAAACCATACCCTCAAATCCTTCGAGTCTTTACAGAAACAATATCTACTACCAGCAAGAGAGATCTTCACCTATCTTAGAATCAAACATTGCCTCGCCACTAGAGTTGAGCGAACACCTGGACGTTCGGGTTCTGCTGGTCCGTCCGAACTTCGGGACAAAGTCCGGGTCCGGGTCCGGACGGAACCCGAACGATCGCACGGACAACGAACCCCATTGAAATCAATGGGGACCCGAACTTTTAGGCACAAAAATGGCTGTAGGAAAGTCATGGAAAGCCCCAGAGAGCTGCAAAAGGAAGTAAAATGGGGGTAAGGGTAGGGCAAGTGCCCTACAAAAAAATGGGGACAGGGAAATAACTTTAAATATTTTTTAAAAAATAAAAACTTAAAAAATGCAAAAATGGAGGTGAATGTGGATCATCTTCAAACTGTGTCTGAAAAGTATTAATTAATGGTAGAAGCCATATAACTGTTCTAAAATCATCTTCAAACTAGGGCAAGTGCCCTACAAAAAATGGGGAGAGGGAAAATAAATT
>BLSH010203630.1:108974-120201 GCA_018402905.1 Glandirana rugosa
GGCGGTTCGGAGATGCTGTCCACGACTTGGAACTCCTTTTCCTCCTCAACCCCTTTAAACCCTGAAATAACTGCGGTACTGTACCATCCCAGTACGTGAAGGTAGGGACCATGAACCATTTCATATATCTTTTTCCATTAACCCTGAAGACTTGGAGCAGACTCGTTGTCCCGCCCTCCCATCCTTCTAAGGAGAAACAGACTATTAAAGGTTGACGGACCTCTTTAGGACTGGGGTGGATATGGTGTGACTTCGGGGAGTATTAACATGTTTTGGGTGGGTATGACCATTTGCAGGAAGCAGTTCACTCCACATGTGCTACTTTTCCCAAGGGAATGAGAGTTCCTAGCCTGTAAGGGGCTGTTGCAGAACTAACTAAAGATAAACCCAAAGAAAAAAAAATAATAATAAGAGTAGGTCTGGCATGACTAGATAGCAGGGCAAACAGTCATACAGGGGATTAATCACAATATGGTGCAGGAGGTTACATACCAGTATGGGTGGGTTTTGTACAATTATGAGGGGCTTCAGTGTGGTATAGGTGGGGTCAGGATTTCTCCAGGCAGTTGGAAATTATCAGACAAAGAGGAATCTTCCTACCCTCCCGCCCTGTTGCTCAGACGAGGTTCAGAAGTCCCAATTACCTTTTTCTATATACTTTACCAAGTACCAGGGATGGAAGTGCATGACCCTACCATGTCATGGCGTCAATAAAGTCCCAAATTTCCCCAACTCCTCCTTTTCCTCAAGGTTCAGCACCTGTCGTAGAGGCTTGGCGGTTGGGATCTTTGGAGGCCTTCTAAAGTAACAGTGATATGGCATAGTGGGGAACCAGCTACGGCATGGGGTCCTCTGTAAAATTCCAGTTAACGGAAGATATGGAGGTATCTGCGTAGAATGTGGAGAGTTGGGATCGTCCCGTGTCGGTGTGTTGCTGCTGAGGACCTGTATGTGGTCACACAGATACAAAACTATTTGTGGTTCTTCAGTGCCTCCGAAGATCGGCAACCTGGATTATTGTTTATCATTGAGATCATTATGTTTCTGTTAAAGAAATGTGTTTTATTGGTTATATGTTAATAAATGGCCGCTTCAAGCAATTTTCACTCCAAAAATGGTGTCATCATTTATTCTCTAATAGTTGGTAATAAAGGGTCATAGTGGTAGTAAAGGAAGAACGGGAAGCTGTAAATAGGGAGGAAGTTGTCCCTGGTTCTGTTTGTCATTTTCCAAGTTGGGCATTCTGAATTCCCTAACCCCACCCAAGTTATTATCCCCTAATAAAAACAACAAAAACAAGCTCAAGGACTGTTTTCTGTGTCTGGATGCAAGATGGAAATGCTATGTGACTGGCTGTGCAGCAGTGGGGGAACCCTGAAATCTGCTACGGGAGTAGTACCACACCTGCAAAGCCACAACACTTTATTCATGTGTAGCGCACCCCCTAAGGAGCCGCAGATTAACTGGGATCCCCCACCCTGCACAGCCAGGCACACCAAATTTTTCACAGGCACTCCAGAGTCAGAGAACAGTTTTTTGTTATTTATTAGGGTTAATAACTTGGATGGGCTTGGAAGGTAATGGGATGCCCACTTGACTTCAGCAACAAAACCTCGGCAACAACTTCAGGGACATCTTCCTATATACAGCCTATATACACTCCTCCTGCACTTTACTTGCTTGCAGTCTCCAGCTGGATCACTGTTAGTGGATCTGACAGTCAGTCAGATTTAGCAATAGTGCAGTCCTTGCGCTAGAGTCTAATTCGTCCACAACCGCAGCAAATAAACCAAGATTGGTAAGGCAATCCTCCAAGAAAAGGGTTAATACAAAGTCTCTCTGCACACACCACCTTGCAGCTCCATAATCAGCGGGCTACTGATAGCTGTGTCCATAGCTCACTGTCTACGAGGGCCGGCCGGCCAGGACAGGGCTAGAACCCAGAGGCATAGCTTGAAGCTTGGGGGCCCCCGATGCAAAAGTTGACCTGCCCCCCCCCACCCGCTACTACCCGCCACTTCCACCGCATGCAAAGATATTCCAAGTGACTAAAGAGTTATTTCAGAAGTTTATTTACACATTGAGAGGGTAATTCAGAGTATTTTGGAAAAAGGGTGCTTAGCCCATACACATCAATCGGAAAATATATTTCTAAAAAATTCCTTGTGCACATGTATAATCAATTGGTAAAAATGTAAGGCAGCATGGGCCCCCTGGAGCATGGGAGGGGTCTCAATTGTGACCCCTAAGACCCCTATTGCTACGCCCTTGCTAGAGCCGCCTCCGAAACCACATGACACAAGGAAGCTCAGGGAAACCTAACTGACAGAGGACACTGTGTTGTTGCCAGGAGCCTCTGAAACGCATTGTGCTGGCAACCACACAGCGTCCTCTGTCAGTTGGGTTTCCCTGAGCGTCCTTGTGGCATGTGGTGTCGGAGGCGGCTCTAGCCCTCGTAGACAGTGATCGGTTCGTATGCAGCCTGTCGGCAGCTGGTTACGGAGAACTTATATCCATCCATCCATCCTCCAGACGATCTTACCAACACGGCGCTCGGAAGGGCTTTTCACCTAGGGATCATCACTGTGGGACTCAACGTATGTGTACATTCCTTGTTTGTAAGTGCATTGATTTTTAGGCTTGTGCAATTCGTTTCGTTACAAATTTCGTTTTTACCAAATTTTGCAAAATTTAGCAATTTGGACGAATTTTGAATTTCCAAATTTTTCCAAAGTTTCTTTTTAACGAATGGTGATAATTCGGTAATTGCGCTAATTCGTAAATTCAGCAGTTGCGGTCATTTGGAAATTTGCGGTAATTTGGAGATTTGCAGTATTTCGGCACCCAGTGCCCTGCCCGAAATGACCCAGCATATGATAAATTGTATAAAATTAGGCCACTTATAAATTTTCTCTCTGAGAAATTTGCCCGATTATTAATCCCTGACAAAGATATCTGTGTAGATTAGTCACTTGTCCCCTTCACTGGCAGGTTTGGCTTCATGCAGTTTATGTGTAGCATAGGGGCCTAGTATGGGGTCAAATTCTACAAGTTATGTGACAGAGCCACGGGATACACCTATGCCTTCCTTGTGTGTGAAGGAAAGAACACCCAGTTGCATCCCCCATATTGCCCAGAATATATTGCTTGTATATCCACTCCTTGAAAAGGGTTATCATCTACATGTTGATAAATTACTATACGAGTTTGCCCCTTTTCCGCAATCTTCACCAACATGTGGCACAGTGAGAGCCAATAGGAACGGCTTACTGCAAAGGCTTGTTCATACAAGACTAAAATGAGGAGAGTCAGCGACTTTGCGGACTAAGGAAATATTGGCTATCAAGCGGAGGGACAAACAATACATCTATATGCTTTCATCAATACACAATGACACCTATGTACAAATCCCCGTAAGGAACGGCCCAATCCAGAAACCAGAATGTGTTACATGTTCAAAAGACTCATTATACCTCTGGAATATACATTTTCTTTCCAAAATGGGGTCATTTTGTGGGTGTTTTCATTGTCCTGGTGCTCCAGGGCCTTCAAAAGTTTGCATGTTGGGCTTCAGTATGTGGCTAGGCTGTGAAAAAGTCTCCCACATGTGGTATCGCCATACTCAAGAGGAATTGCAGAATGTATTTTGGGGTGTAATTGCAAGTATGGCTATGCCCTGAGAGAAGTAACCTGTTAATACGACAATTCTGTGAAGAAAAAAAAAATCTTAATTTTGCAAAGAATTGTGGGAAAAAATTGCAACTTCAAAAAATTCCCCATGCCTCTTACTAAATACCTTGGAATGTCTACTTTCCAAAAGGGGGTCATTTGGGGGGTATTTGTACTGTCCTGACATTTTAGGGTCTCAAGAAATGACATAGGCTGTCAGTACATCAGGTGTGATCAATTTTCAATGATTGACACCATAGCTTGCAGACTCTTAACTTTCACACAGACCAAATATTATATACCAATTTGGGTTATTTTTACCAGAGCAATGTAGCAGAATATATGTTGTCCAAAATTTATGAAGACAAATTACTCATTTGCAACATTTTCTAACAAAAAGAAAGAAAAATTAGTTTTTTTCTTCTAAATTGTTGGTCTTTTTTTATTTATAGTGAAAAAAAAGGTCAAACATTTCATTATGGGCACAGTGTTGCATGCAGGGCCGTCTTTAATATTGATTGGACCCTGGGCAAATATTTTCTTGCCCCCCCCCCATGCAATTTCACTCTCTACCTGCTCTGAGACATACAATAAATAGCAACTAGACTCTAAATCAATTTACTGAATCAGATCAGCAGTGATTTTGATTGGTTGCCAGAGGTCACAGCATATCATTGCCGCTTACTGTCTGGTTGCTAGAGGTAACAGCAGACATTACTGCTCACTGATTAGTTGCTAAAGGTTACAGCCCATGCTTTCTGCTTGTTTGGTTGCTAGAGATTACTGTACATCAATACTGCTCACTCATTGGTTGCTAGAGGTTACTGCACATCATTACTGCCCACAGATTGGTTGCTAGAGGTTACAGCACATCATCTCCTCATTGCCTGCACACCATGGACTGAGGAGCACAAAGTCGCTTTCCTGACACCACAGAAATGTGCTTCCCTTTAGCAGACACACAGCAGTGCCATCAATTATCAATGACACCCTCATGCATCTGCTGACATGTGCTGTGGACTTTCAAGCATGCCTTTGTCTCCCCAGTGGGCAGCATCCAGTATAGATGATGGTGAATATGACCTCAGGGGGGCATGATATACATATGAATGCCACTTTTGTTTACATATCAGTGCAGCTGGCGCCACTATTTACATATCAGTGCTGCCACTATTTACATATCAATGCTGGTTATTTACATGTAAACATAGGGTCTGCAGGTGAGTCATCTGTACACAACAATAGGGCAGAGTTGGGCAGCTTTAGTAGTACCACTTAGATATCGGGACACAGCACAGGTCTAAAACTTCAAGGGACGAGGGAATTTAAACCAGGATAGTTGGCAAGTATGAGGCAGCTGCTTTGGGCCCCACAACAATGACAGGACCCAGGGCAGCTGCCCCTTTTGCCCTGCCTTAAAGACAGCCCTGGTTGCATGACTGAGTAATTGTCATTCAAAGTGTGAGAGCACTGAAAGCTAAAAAATTGGTCTGGGTAGGAAGAGGGTAAGGAAGAGAGTGCCGAGTAGGCAAGTGGTTAATAAAAGAAGATTTCTAAGCGGACTTTTTATGTGGATTCATTCATTGATTGTTCTTCACAGTTGTATGGTTGAGGAATATCAGTTTGCAACATTGTACATTGTATTTGATTACATTTTTATAGTTTTTCAGCAAGCACTTTCAAGATTTTATTTTATTCGACAAAATTCCATTAATATTGACACAGCATTTCTTTTTCAGCTCATGTCTTTAACACAGATATGTATAACACATTAAAGGGGGAGTTATTGCAGCAGCAGTGTATTTGAATTTTATTTTAGTTTTAATCAATACGAGTTTGGGGTATTTAATTCACTTTGCAGCACAGATATGGGGGTATTTATTGATATTGGACAATGTGAGATGACTCTGGTGGGGTTAATGGGTAAAAGTAATAAAAGTATAGGAAAAGATTAAACAATTAGGGTTAGGTAAGGGTTAATGCGGGTTTATTTTTTATTTTTTTACACAATTGCAGGATACTTAATTACAAGCACCATTATCAACACCCCTGTCCCGGGGTAATCTGTGGGGTTCAGCTGTCAGTTGGGTATTCTCGGACTGCTATGTGTATGAGCATACATACTGATAGCCCAGCCTAGAAGACAACAGGTTCCAGTATAAATTGTAAAATCCAGTAGAGACTGGTACATGCCCCCGGGACATTGTTTTTTTCAAACGATATGCTTTATCTGTAGAACTAGTTTGTCAGTTTGTGTGATTAAAACAGCAAGCTTTATTATTATGTTTATGTTCCAAACAGTTGCACACAATAAATCTGAGGCATCACTCCCTGCAAACACATTTTATTGAACTTTTTTTCTGCTACATTCCGTAATATTTCAGATAAGATCTCACCCTTCCCAACAAAAGGAAAATGCTATAATCAACTAGACCAAGCAAACTGCCGGAGGGGTGTCAAGGCTGGTACCACAGGCAAGAGGCTGGAGGAATCACAGGGCTGGTATCACAGGCAAGAGGCTGGAGGAATCTCAGGGCTGGTTCCACAGGTAAGAGGCTGGAGGAGTCTCAGGGTTTGTACCACAGGCAAGAGGCTGGAGGAATCTCAGGGCTGGTACCACAGGCAAGAGGCTGGAGGAGTCTCATGGCTGGTATCACAGGCAAGAGGCTGGAGGAATCACAGGGCTGGTACCACAGGCAAGAGGCTGGAGGAATCACAGGGCTGGTACCACAGGTAAGAGGCTGGAGGAGTCTCAGGGCTGGTACCACAGGCAAGAGGCTGGAGGAATCACAGCAGGGCTGGTACCACAGGCAAGAGGCTGGAGGAGTCTCAGGGTTTGTACCACAGGCAAGAGGCTGGAGGAATCTCAGGGCTAGTACCACAGGTAAGAGGCTGGAGGAGTCTCATGGCTGGTACCACAGGCAAGAGGCTGGAGGAGTCTCAGGGCTGGTACCACAGGTAAGAGGCTGGAGGAGTCTCAGGGTTTGTACCATGGGTAAGAGGCTGGAGGAATCTCAGGGCTAGTACCACAGGCAAGAGGCTGGAGGAGTCTCATGGCTGGTACCACAGGCAAGAGGCTGGAGGAATCTCAGGGCTAGTAACACAGACAAGAGGCTGGAGGAGTCTCAGGGCTAGCAACACAGACAAGAGGCTGGAGGAATCTCAGGGCTAGTACCACAGGCAAGAGCCTGGAGGAGTCTCATGGCTGGTACCACAGGCAAGAGGCTGGAGGAATCTCAGGGCTAGTAACACAGACAAGAGGCTGGAGGAGTCTCCGGGCTAGCAACACAGACAAGAGGCTGGAGGGGTCTCAGGGCTGGTACCACAGGCAAAGGGCTGGAGGAATCTCAGGGCTAGTAACATAGACAAGAGGCTAGAGGAGTCTCAGGGCTGGTACCACAGGCAAGAGTCTGGTGGAGTCTCAGGGCTAGTACCACAGGCAAGAGGCTGGAGTAATCTCAGGGCTAGTACCACAGGCAAGAGGCTGGAGGAATTACAGGGCCAGTAACACAGGCAAGAGGCTGGAGGAATCTCATGGCTAGTACCACAGGCAAGAGGCTGGAGGAGTCTCATGGCTAGTACCACAGGCAAGAGGCTGGAGGAGTCTCATGGCTAGTACCACAGGCAACAGGCTGGAGGAGTCTCAGGGCTGGTTTCCACAGGTAAGAGGCTGGAGGAATCTCAGGGCTAGTAACACAGGCAAGAGGCTGGAGGAATCTCATGGCTAGTACCACAGGCAAGAGGCTGGAGGAGTCTCAGGGCTGGTTTCCACAGGTAAGAGGCTGGAGGAATCTCAGGGCTAGTAACACAGGCAAGAGGCTGGAGGAATCTCATGGCTAGTAACACAGACAAGAGGCTGGAGGAGTCTCAGGGCTAGTAACACAGACAAGAGGCTGGAGGAGTCTCAGGGCTAGTAACACAGGCAAGAGGCTGGAGGAGTCTCAGGGCTGGTTCCACAGGTAATAGGGCTGGAGGAATCTCAGGACTAGTAACACAGACAAGAGGATGGAGGAGTCTCAGGGCTGGTACCACAGGCAAGAGGCTGGAGGAGTCTCTGGGCTAGTACCACAGGCAAGAGGCTGGAGGAGTTTCAGGGCTGGTTCCACAGGCAATAGGGCTGGAGGAATCTCAGGACTAGTAACACAGACAAGAGTCTGGAGGAGTCTCAGGGCTGGTACCACAGGCAAGAGGCTGGAGGAGTCTCAGGGCTGGTACCACAGGAAAGAGGCTGGAGGAATCTCAGGGCTGGTAACACAGGCAAGAGGCAGGAGGAATCTCATGGCTAGTACCACAGGCAAGAGGCTGGAGGAATCCCGGGGTTGGTTCCACAGGTAAGAGGCTGGAGGAATCTCAAGGCTAGTAACACAGGCAGTAGTTTGGGGACATGGGAACACCATTTTGTAATTTTGTCAAATTTGAGCGGGTCACTACTTTTTTTGTAAGTAATTCTCAGCTCATAATTTGAGACCAACCCACCAGATTAGTAAAAGCAGATTAGTAAAAGTTGGCCATTGTGATAAAGCAGACTGAAAGCCCCAGATAAATGAAAGTTATTTTAGGATACAAGCATGTTGGGGATGTCACACAGGATGTTGCAAAGCAAGATGTTCACACACAAGCAAGCAGGGACTTGGCCAATGAACACAGATTTTGCCTTTTGACAGAACCCACCTGACCCCTTACACAGCTGTGTCCCACCATAGGCCACAGAGGGAGTTAAATGCTACTAACAGGTAAGTCTAAATTTCACCACACATAGAAACATAGAGAAGCGACGGCAGAAAAAGACTGAGTAGTCCATCCAGCCTTTTTTTTTTTTGTTTGTTTTTTTCCATTAACCTCATTGTCTGACTATAGCTTTATGTTTATCCCAAGCATGTTTGAAGCCATTTACTGTTGACTGTCTCACAACCTCTGTTGGTAGTTTATTCCAATCATCAACCATCCTTACAGTAAAATAAAACTTTCTAAGATTCGTTTTGAACTTCCCTCCAGTTAGTTTGAGGTCCCAGATTTTTGATTTTGGTTTCATATTGAAAAAACTGCCCTCCTGAACCTTATTCACCCCCTTAATGTATTTAAAGGTTTCAATCGATGTCTCCCCTCTCCCTTCTTTCCTCCAGACTGTACATATTAAGTTCCTGAAGTCGCTCTTGATATGTTTTATCCCCCAGACCTTTCACCATTTTTGTTACCCATCTCTGAACTTATTCTATGTGTTAGGATGGTTGAATGTGTAAGGATAAACCACATGCCCTTAAACATCTGTGCTGGCTGGAACTTCACCAAACACAATCCTTTGCATATGGAGAACTTTAGTGTGGAAACCTATAGAGATAAGGAGAAAGGAGGACACGGGAGACTAGACAAGTGTAATTCGTTTAGTTTGTCTTTTAACCACTTCAGCCCCGGAAGGATTTCCAGCTTTAGGACCGGAGCCCTTTTTGCGATTCGGCGCTGCGTCGCTTTAACTGACAATTGCGCGGTCGTGCGACGTTGTACCCAAACGAAATTTGCGTCCTTTTTTTCCCACAAACAGAGCTTTCTTTTGGTGGTATTTGATCACTGCTGCGTCATTTCTGATCGCCGCTATAAACAAAAGAAGAGCAACAATTTTGCAAAAAAACCCAAATTTCTTACTTTTTCCTAAAATACAAATCCAAAAAAAAAATATAAAAAAAATTTTTTTTCACCGTTTTTGGCCGATTTATATAATTCCTCATATTTGCGATAAAAAAAATTGAAATCTGCGTTTATTGATTGGTTTGTGCAAAAGTGGTCGCGTTTACGGATGATGAGAATTCATTTTTGGGGTTTTTATTTTTTACTAATAATGGCAGCAATCTGCGATTTTTAGCGGTACTGCGATATTTCAGCGGACATGTCGGACCATTTTGACACTTTTTTGGGACCATTGGCATTTATACAGCGATCAGTGCTATAAAAATGCACTGATTACTGTGTAAATGTCATTGGCAGTGAAGGGGTTAACCTGCAGGGGGCGCTCTAAGGGTTAACTATGTTCCCTGGGCGTGTTCTAACTGTAGGGGGACTACCCTGGCTGGGGAAGGGAAGTGGTCACAGCCTTCACGTACAGGAAGGCTGTGATCACAGCCCTTTCCCCTCACACAGAGCAGAGGTCCGTGTTTACATACACGGACCTCCGCTCCTTCGCTCCGGGGGGGCCATCGCGGGTAGCCAGCGGCAATCGAAGCCGCCGCACCCGCTCCCTGGCCCTCCCCGAACACAGTGAGCGTGCGGGCGCACCTCCGGCGGCGCGCGCGCGCTCACTAAACTCGTTCCCGCAGCCGCCGTCGTATGACGGCGTTTTGCGGGAAGGAGCCACTTTGCCGCCGTCAGATGCCGATCGGCGGTCGGCAAGTGGTTAAGGAATTTCAACAAATTCGTTAATTTGGAAATATTCAAATCAACGAAAACCCATTTAACAAATTTTTCAGAATATTCGAAAATTCGGAACTTCGTAAATTCGAACATCCGAAAATTCGAAAATAAGATTGAAAATTAAAAAACGAACTAATAATAACTCAACTATTACTAACTATTAAATTATAGGTACTGGAATTTCCGTTCAATCTTTCAATCATCTAAACAAATGGAACGTAACAAATTAATAATAATAAATAACAATAATAATAACAGAGTTTTATTATTATTTATTATTAATTCCTTCCATTTCATTCTTTTAGATGCGGCATTTGTTATTTCAGATAATTCGTAACTTCGGATAAATTCGTTACGTTCACTAATAGCCAAATTTGAAAGTAAATTCCAATACCTATAATTTAATAGCTAGTTATTATTAGGTAGTTAAATATTATTTTCACATTTTCGGATTTTCGTTCTTTCGAATTTTTGGATTGTCTTTCTTATTTCCGGATTTTCGAATTTTTGGAATTTGCTAATTTTTGAAATTACGAATTTTCGAATTTACAAATTTACGAATGTCCAAATGTACGAATTTACAAATGTACGAATTTATGAATTGTGATTAGTGTTGAGCGAACTGTAAAGTTCGGGTCCGTACCGAATATTGGGTATTCGGGACCCAGACCCAAACCCGGACTTTTCAAAAAACGTCCGGGTTCGGGTCCAGGGTTCTGGTAATTTTACTAAAAGTTCTGAAAATTGCTGTAAAAAAGTCCTGGAAAGTCCTAGAGGTCTGCAAAAGGAAGGAAAATGGGGGTAAGGGTGGGACAAGTGCCCTACAAAAAAATGGGGACAGGGAAATAACTTTAAATATTTTTTAAAAAATAAAAACATAAAAAAATCAAAAATGGAGGTGGATGTGGGCCATCTTCAAACTGTGTGTGAAAAGTATTAATTAACGGTAGAAGCCATATCACTGTTCTAAAATCATCTTCAAGCTGTTTGAAAAAAGTATAAATTAGCCGGGAGAACCCATATCACTGTTCTACAATCATCTGGAAACTGTGTGTTAAACTTAAATTAAAACTGGGAGAACCCATATCACTGTTCTAAAATCATCTGGAAACTGTGTGTTAAACTTAAATTAAAACCGGGAGAACCCATATCACTG